>JAQFYE010002577.1:0-17614 GCA_034694305.1 Protaphorura glebata
TTCGGGTCGGATGACTTTTTAGCTCTTTCGGATATCGGGTCGGATTCGGGTGAGGTCGGATTTCTATCCGATATTTCTGGTCGGGTCGGATATCGGGTCGGATAGGCGGATTACCCGACCCGATCGGAACCTTAGATAGAACCCGTACATCTCTCCTTTTCAGCTAAGCCAGAGAAAGTAGGTCGGTGTCGGTGGGAGAAATGCCAGAAACTTGCATTTTGTAATCGAGAATGGGGGGTGGGGGTGGAATCCTGTGAACAGAGAGCTAGTAGCTTTTGTGAGAAGAACTACAGAAATATGAACAGTTTAAAAAACCTGGTGATACTATCCTTTTTATCTCAGTTTGTGAATGTTGACTTATTATTGTGAATTGCCCTAAGGACTTCATTATATTATCGTTTATTCTTTAATGGTCAATTTGTGACGTTACTGCTGGAGCTGGATGCTGGATGTAGCACCGCACACCGCCAGGGTGTTATTGACGAGGATAGCTAGTATAGCTATAATTTGTTATTTATTATTAGTTGTCTTTTTAGCCGGCCTTTAAATATGCAAATACTGTTAAAAGATACTGTGTTGTCGATTTCGTTGTATACTTACATTAATTTCTTCTATCGACTAATTGACGTAAACGCCACGCGTGGAGTTTTGTTTACTAGGAAGCTTTAATTTCAGTGGAAAAGGTCTTGCATCTTGCCGTACTTACAAGGCAACAGCCCGAAGCAATAAATTTCACTTCAGGTTGACTCTTTTTCTTTTCGAAAAGTCATGTGAGCAAACAGAAACTACTACCACTTATTTTATTTAAAAAACTCCAAATGTAAAAATCAGGTCATTAGAAGATGAGAAAGTCAAAAAGCACTTAAGCGTGTGACTTGTCCCTAACTAACTGTATCTGTATCCATTAAACAATTTAATTAAGATTCTTTTCTTTGTTCATTTTGACGTTTATCTGACCAGTTGTTTCTTTACTGAACTTATCTGAGAAAATGTTTTTGTGTGCTCACGTGACCTTCGACCTTTCGAACAATAATTATTCGAACGAAATATAATTTTATTGGTTTGGGTAGTCCCAGTCCCTCGTTAGGGATTCTGTTTTGAATCTTTTGTTCTAATCGTTCTACTTCAAACCCGTTGAAGCCACCGAAGTAAGATTCACGCAAAATGCACAGAAAACGGGATTATGAGATTAATCTCCCATTCTCATACATGCTGCCTTGGCGTTTATGCAATTTTCCATATTGCAGGAGCGTGACAAAAAACACTTTTAGAGTCTGAATAATCCATACCGAACTAACAATGTACAGACGGCACACTAATGTCTCAACCACAAAATATTCGCCATCAAAATAGAGTACTCGGTCGCAAAACTCTAGAAGCAAAAGACGAGCTACGAATTTTAACATTTCTTATTTTGTTTCGAGTTTCAAAGTTATGAGAACCATAAAGAACCATATCATGTGTTAAGAATTCTTGTTCATTTAGCCTTTATGCGTTGTAAGTAGAAACCAAGACATCGTCAAATATCCGTGTGTGTGTGTGTGTGTGTGTGTGTGTGTGTGTGTGTGTATGTGTACACCTACCAAAGCTTATATTTGTTTTTGGCCTGGGGACGGTACCTTCACTAGTAGAATGTCGCAACTTTTGTCCGCTGACGAATTTATGCTGAAACTTGCACCACAACGCTATGAAAAACAATAAATAGTTAGAGTACGGATGCAACTTTCATAATCTTGAGCAGGACATTTGAATCGGTTAAAACTTCTGCAGATTTGGGCTTCACGTCCGAAACATGTGCCTTGCGAAAGCTGAATATAGGAGGGTGACTACCTATATTAATTATATATTATTATAATGATTTGGATTTACTTTATATTTTTACGGCTGACCGTCTAGAGGTGAAATCGATCATTTAGATTAGAACGTGGCTGGAAGGAAAGAATGTATAAACCTGAATTGGACTATTGGACACAGGAGTGGAAAATCTGTCCGGCAAAAATAATTTCCTAACGGAAAATTTTTGAGATGAAAATGATATTTTTCGAATAATTCGTTTTTTTCCTCTCTCCTTTAATTTCTATTTTCTTTTCTCCTCCTCCTCTCATTATTTACATTTTTTGTTTTCTCCTTTTTCTCCTCCTAACCTCGTTAAGTCGTTGTGACACATTTTCCACCCTTTCTGGACACGTGTCGTGTCAACCTTTTTTCATATCATATTTTGTTTATTATGATGAAATTATTTATAAATACATTTTAATTTCAGTATTAGTTGATGTTTGAGGTGTGATAGTACTTTGTATTTCCTTGACCGTTGATGTTGTTTTCTTTAACCGACAGGGTGGTGCATAGCTATTTACACAGCCCTGCCAAAGCGCGAAATGGAATTTTCCAGGAAATGACATTTACAGTTATAGAGAAATGGTAAGGGAATTGCGGAGATACTGATCATCCAAATCACACACACAGACATTTTCTGAAAAGTAAAATTAAGATTGTCCGAGGAGCCGTGCTCCTTGGCGTTCGGCCGGCGACTGGACTTTCGGCAATGTTCTTGTCTTATAATAATGTTCATTAAGTATGTATTTTTTGATATCTCACTTTTGTTGACAATTCCACCTCAAGTTTGACTCGGGAATGGCCAGAAGAGTTAATGACCCACCTTCTTATATTCCTGCAAAACATTTCTTCGTGGCATTCGATGATACGACGCACAATTAATTGGAGCATGTGATGTCATATGAGAAGAGAAACAACTCCATTTCTTTATCACCGAATATTTTTGAACTAGTCAATAGTCCTGTGTTGCAGTTGAAATATTTCTATACTAAGGAACTTGAAACTAGTGGCAAGACCTCAACCTCATATACTACACGCAAAACCAAAGTCAACCTATCTTCCAATTAATTTTGAACTAAGAAATATGACACGTTAGTTGACGGGAGGCAAGATTCTCGAGTAGGTCTGCCGACTAATTATCAAACCGAATGTCTTCTTGATTTGAGTTGCTGTTCCTTGGCAATTGCAATGAAATGAAATCAGGCGTTTTATTCCAGGTGTTCTGGGTACTTCTTGGAATCAGGAAGTTGAAGAATTTTTTCAAAACAAATTGTGTAAAAATAGTGATTAATTGACACTCGATGTAGGTTTGGATTTTTTCTTCGCGTATTTTTAGGAAAGACTAGCTAATTGCCTGGTCTGAAGAAGGTTACCTTTAGTTTAGTAGGCCGTGACATCTGTGGAGTACAATTTCTTTAATTTTCGTAATGTTTCCCATAGGAATCACACTCACACCATGACGATAAGGCTCAGGGTATCTTCAGAACTATCTTACTTCGGACTGTCCGTTATGTTTAAATAAAATTACATAACGGTTGAGGTGCTAAATTTTACTAACCACCCGTGACATACAAATGTAATGTGGTAATTAATTAGTACTCGATTTAATTGGTCTGTAATGCACGAAGTTCGTGCTTCAGAGGTTTAAGCTTTAAGCTGTCATGACGGTGACGCAGCGCAGGCTCAGGCTCCACGTGCACTAATTTTCATATCATTTTAGTTCCAAAATTAGTTCGGATATGTCTGCTCCCAGTTCATGAAAACAGGGCTGAACTTAATTTACCCGAGATTTCGGGTTTGTTAGTCTTGCCTTGTCTACTTGAAGAAATTTCCAATCCGCGTCAGCGTCAGTTGGTGTTGAGTAGACCATGAACCGTGAGAGTGAAATTAACTAGATACTCGAAAAAGTTAGCTAGTTAATGGGTTAGGCCAAGTTGGACAAACTTAAGTTACACGCAGACATATGGAATCGACACGAATGAAAAAGATGTTAGTATGATCAGTTGAGAAAAAAATACAACTGAAAGTTTTGCCGAAAAAAAGTTCTCAAGAAGACTCAGGACACTCAGGAACTTCGTCGTGTCTCAGACGCAGCATCCCAAAGATAGCTTTCTGATCTTCATGGAATGGAGTGAAAATTCTAACGCTACGCAAGTCATACTCATGTGAACGGCACATCCACCATTTGAACGTTCACCCGTTCTTCGTTTTGTTTAAAAAACAAGGGAATATTCTTATGTCTCATCCGAAGCATCCTTCTGTCCTCTTGAACTAATGGACCAGTACGTCGCTGATTTCTGATCTGTCTGGAGCAAACTGCTAATTAGTTCGCGATATTCTATCTGTGATATTGGAATATTTTCATTTCAAGTATTAATTCCATGAGGTAGCAACTTTTAGTGTCCAGCAGAGACTTACGTCAGCATTCAGAAAACTCGATAAAGTTGTGATACTGGCTGGCTATCTTAGAGCTCGTAATTTGGAGACCACGTGATGTATTTTGGACCAAAGAATCTCACGAGGGAACAAATTTCAGTGAAATGTCCAGAAGCAACGTCATTATCATTAGAGAGTGTATAATTTTTCCGTTTTCATTGAATATTTCACGAGGGAGCATCATTGGGTGTGGGGCGCATACTTACACGTTCAACAACAACTTCATTCAAAATTGTCATTGAGATTTCGAGAAATATTTTATATTTACCACAAGGGAGCAACTCAGCAACTCAGGATGTGAGCGAGTGGAGGTG
Source organism: Protaphorura glebata (assembly GCA_034694305.1). Lineage (NCBI taxonomy): Eukaryota > Metazoa > Arthropoda > Collembola > Poduromorpha > Onychiuridae > Protaphorura > Protaphorura glebata. Next base: position 4,587 of record JAQFYE010002577.1, read on the forward strand.
ACCAAATTAGAGCGTTTGTGATCATAAGACCCACGACGTAGCGACTTCGGGCACTCAATACTAGCTTGGAATTAAATCATCAACGCATCATCAATTTTTTCACTGAAAGAGCGGGAAAACAATATTTGGTCTAGTGTCATTACTGATTTTGCGATTTTCCACAGAGAGGAATATTCTAATTTCGACGAAAAGGAAAAACTAAAATTCATGTTTCACGAGGGAATAACAGTTGATGTCTGTAATAATTAGCTTACATTTACACATACGACATGCAGTAGCAACTTGTTGAAAGATTGAGGAGTGCGCTCATTGACTCATAAATGAGTCTATAATTATAATTGGAAAATTGAATTATGCACATGGACGATGGACCCTTGGTTTTGATTCTGCTCAGCAAGGCAGGGAGATCGTGGTTAAAGAATTGAGGACATTTGGACATGGTTACACATTTATATGAATACATCTCATATGATTACTACTTTCTTATCTTTTTCTTGGCCGGCTGACGAGTGTTTTGTGTTTGTGTAACTGGAACTGTGCTCTGGACTACTTGTCTTCAGAAATAAAATTTGATAAGGCTAAAAGCAGCAGCGCAAGGCATTTCTATTACGAAGGACTCTGACTCTTAACTCGTGGAACTTACGTACACAAATATTTTCTTCGACTAGAAAACTTTTCATTTGATCGATTTGGAAAGTATTTTATTTTGAACGACAACAACAACATAGTTTCAGCATTATTGACGCGTATACGCATACACGCGCCGCGTCGTGACATAATGTTGTCAACATCAATTCTAGCTGTAACCAAGTGATCATTCGACTATTTCGACTTTGTGATAAGTACCGTCGAAGACTGAAGTTGAAGTCAATTAATCCAATTGAATAGATCGTAATCCAAATCCAAGCAGCTACTTCTTTAGTGGAAATTGGATTATCGAAAAGGGCTTTGTAATCAGAGACTCAATTGAATTATTGCTGTGCAAACGGATGTGGAGTGAAAAAGTGTTTGATTAGATTGAAAAAGAAATCTAGACTTCTTTTTAACACTCGACCAGTGTTTGCTCAGAGTACTTGATCTGGCGTACCTGAAATCTCGATAACAGAACTTGTTCAACTGTAGTACATTTGTCAATTCCTCAGCTTGCAAATATCGCTGCAATTTATTCACATCTGTAGTCCAAGTTGACAGAGAACAAGAAAAATTATACAATGGCGGCAACAGCAAGGAATGTGAGTCAGAACTTTCCCCGTGATTTGAGTATTAGCAGGGAGGATAGCTTTTTACATACGCGATTTCCTATTTCAGTTTTGATACCGCTACCGTTTTTTGGGTTGTCACGGAGATTGATTTTGAGACAAAAAACAGTTTTCCAATGACAAATTGCTATAGTAGCTTGTGTGGTTTTAGTTAAGAATGTACTTACTGACAGAAATATTTTGATCTGTCGATTCTAGTACTCAATTTCATTTGGATTTCGTAATCAGGGGTAAATTGCTGTCTTTCCTGATTGACTATGGCTTCGTTTTTTTCTGTAGTTTTTATGTAGATAAGCTGTTGAATGTCGAAGTCGATAGGTCTACCAGCGTGCTCGAAACAACTTAGTCCGATCCGTTTATCCCTTTGCATTCCTTGAAATTCGCAACTGCCAATAATGGGTGAAACCCCATGGCTTTATTGCTGGTTTACAGCGAGAATTGTACCGGTGACCACGTGTTTGAGATGACGGCTTGGTCATGCTCGATCTCTCTACGTTATGTTAACTATAATTGCCATATCTTGTACCACAATACATGACAAGATTTTGCAATGTTGACTCGTTCGTTTTGGACAGGTTTCACTGGATAACTACAACTAGAGCAACTATTATAATTATATCAGCCGATTATATTCTTCTACTAGTTTCTGTCCTGTTCTGTTCAAATATTTTGAAAATGTGGATGAAGTGGCCTTATACGTCTCTGAGACGACTTAGACTTCGTTCTTATATGAGAGTACATTATAAAGAAGTTTTACTGTTGTGGTAATTATCTGAAATTCATCGTAAAATTTGTCCTGAACATTTTCTCTGTCCTGAAGAAGGAAGCAAATTGCGTCCGAAAGCTCGACTGATTAAAAGGAATTTTTCTGTCAAAAATGTCTGCCGATTATTCCATTAAAAGTATTAATAATTATCTGAATTTGGCAGGTTCTTTACGATACTTGTACTGGACGGGTAGAATGGAATTGATTCGTTGGCAACGTTTGTGATTAGTTCATTAGGAATATATTCCCATGAGTGTGAGCTTGCAAACCATAATGACGTCCTTTTGATTTGCTCCCTCCAAGTACCATAGTAAAGTTTTTGAAGTTGAAGAGTAAACATGTTTACTTCCTATGTATGTGGCCAGACGAATGACCCTCTTGAGGATGTGGATAATGTCTAATCAAGAAAATTTTGTTTTCGGAACTCTATCCGTCTATTGATGCACAAAGTAGAAACTAGAAATTATAAGATTCTTTCACCATGTATTTTCAAATTCGGATTAGATTGGCTAGAATTGTAAGTATGGCGAACTAATAAATTCTTGATTAGTTTTTGCCCAATTCTGTTTCGAGAGTAACGAGCAAACTCTAGTCTGGTTAGATTTATTGTGAGGATTGAATCACTCTGTGTTAATTAACTTATGGTGTATGTGTAACTGTCCACCTCCACGGTATAGTGTGGTATGGGTATAGTGGACGCACTCGTGGTGCCTGGTGCTAGAAATCAAACTTGCTTACTTACATTTCACCTTACATTCGATTTAAGTCGATTTAAGTCGGGTTTCCATTAAACTAATTACGGCGTAAGGAATTAATATTAAGTACTCTCCTTAATTGATATTTAGTGTAAGGCATGTACTATTGCAAACTAAAGCAATCGACATTATTTTACAAATCAATTGCAGAACGCAGAACTTGACAAATCCCCAACTGGGAAGTTTTGGGAAATTTTGTTGAGAAGAAAAATGACACTGGAATCCCACATTCCTACCAGGAAACCCTGGTGAAAATTTCAGAATAATCTATTATATTCTATCGAAAGAAATCTCCCCAGGCGAAAAACTATCGATAAACTCCCGTTGTATAAACATTGCGGTAAAATCGAGAATTTTCCGCCTCTGGGTTTATCACCACTCTTAATGGATTCTGGTTTTCACTGAAGTGCCTTGAAGGGTATCCCAGAAGCATTTCGTATTTTCGAAAACTAATTTTCCAAATTTTAAAACCATATTATATTCGTTTTTACAGTCATAGATTTCCGGCGTCCACCCTGGACTGGCTGTACCACAATGCTACTACTTAAAATATTTAACCTACTAAATAGGGTATTTGAATACCGTCGAATCGAAATCTGAGTGCCCTATTTATTAAACATTTGTTGTAAGGTAATTCCGTATTACCTTACAGGACTTGGGTATGTGGGTACCGGGGACGTTTAAAAAATTCGAGTCTTCAGGTACCTATATTAGTCATGATGCTTTTATGTAAATTGGCGTTCCGAATTTTACCTGACAAGACGAGTAGTTGTAACCACCTGGGTCCTCATGGGATAATTCAATAAGCCAGAGTGTGTTTCTTGAAATTATTTTCTCACTTTCCTAATTCCAGATATATTCGTCCCGCTTCGTGCTCTACTTTTTGATTAAGGCAAAATCTCTGGCCCCGAAAATATAACTCGCATTCGTACACTGTCTGAATTATTTTGACTTTTAGTGGAATAATCGGCAGACATTTTTTAAAACAAAACTTCCTTTAATCAGTCGAGCTTTCGGACGCAATTTGCTTCCTTCTTCAGGACATAAACTTTTAGGATAAATTTTACGATTTCCGGTACACTGTCTGACATTTAATAGTTACGTTCCCATCTGGGGATTTGAGACGTTATGCGACAATGCCTATTATAGAAGTTCCCGTAATGTTAGATGTAGTAGCATATATAAATATTGTAGAGGAAGGTATTTTCATCTTAGCCTGTTGGGAATTTTATATATAATTCATCTCATGAACTATAATGTGATACATTCGTATTCCGAATTGCTTGCTTATAAAAAGAATTGTGTGCTGATGCATTGGTTTTGCATTGGCGGTGTGGAGTTAATTTATCCAATGGAACAATTTATTACACCAGAAGGCCTGCGAAAGTAGAAATTTTTAATACGCTCGAGCTAATTACTTCCATGTTGAAGTCAAGTCTTCAGAATTAAATCATTTCTAGAATTCTGATCACCGCACGTTACAATTTTCCCATTCATAGTGCAGTGACATGTTGTGATGATATTAATGCTTCTGCAAAGGTTTACTCTTATAATTATTCTGTTCCCGCGGAAGGAATAGGCTTTCACCACGTTCTCCATATGGATAGTGGTGGGCGGGAGAAAGATACGGCCTTTATTTGAGCTCCGTCTTCTAACCCATCATTCACGTGGTGTATTAGGTATAACCCAGAACATTGAAAGGACATTGAAATTTTAAATAATTTCCACTTTCCATATGGTTATTAGAATCGAGTAGAGAATATCTTAAGACCTAGTTGACGCTTGAAATCCCCTGGATGTCCGTAGACGTCAGACTAAAGGACTACTTCCATTAATGTATTGTGTGGAATTGAAAACCGTACGAGTTGAGTATTGTCACCCCAAAATGACAGCTCTTGTATCCTCTTAACAAGCACTTTCTGTTTCATGACAGTTATGAGGACGTGTCGCCTGTCTTGTCAATTTAACGTTCACGGAAGCCGGACTTCTTTCGATTTCTTTGGTAGTTCATGTGTCATTTTTATTATTCGTTCATATAGGAAAGCTTCGTTATAACTTCTTACTGATTTAACAAATTTAACAAAATTTGAATAGCCTAGGAAGCAGCACAGGCAGTGATGTCTCCTCACATTAAAGAAAAGGAATTATAACTTGTGGGGCTTACTTATTTTCTTGCCCGAGTTCTGAGATTGTGCGTTATAACGAGAGATTATTATCCATCATCTTCCTTGTGTGCAAGATAAATAAAACATCTCCCCGATAGATAGAGGAGGGCGTAGTCAAGTTTCCTTGCTTGTGTGTCAAAATAGATATTCCTTAGGAACAGACTTTGACTTTGGGCTTACTCCAAGCGTGAACATATTTCGGAATGTTTTTCGTATTCGTTAGTCTCAACCCGTAAGTGATCTCTCGTAGTACTTCCTGGCGGAAGTAGTATATCCAGCCTAGGACTTGAGTACTACCATTTTATTTCCCGCCTACGGTTAGTACTTCCTGCCCAAGATCGGAGTACTGCCGTAGCACACCCGGCCTAGTATTGGAGTACTACCCTAGTACCTGCTTAAGATGGGAATACCGTCAAAGTATTACTGGCTTCCCAGGAGCATAGTACTACCGTACCGTAACTTTGCTTGCCTAGGTCTATATTACTGCCATTACATTTTCAGCTTAGGATAGAAATGTTACCAATACCAATGTGTACTAGTTTAAACCATTAAATACGATTCATAATTATTCTATCTAGTTTGAGAATTGACCGCACATTTCCTCGTAGAATAGGTTGTATTCCGTCTGGTTTAACAGTTTAACTGAAAGAACTTTAACAGAATTGTACCAAGTCTTTGTAGTTCCATAAAGCCGGATTGAATTTTAAGAACGCCCGATTGGATACTATTTTGGAATCGATTTGTGTCCAATACCGAAACCTTACACGATGAGCTAGGAGTATAACGATGTTAGTTCGAAATGTAGGTTTTCTTCTCTCCTTGGCTTGTGATGGGACGTTACCGAATGTTTACTGTGCTAATACATTGAAGCGTGTTTCCGCATCCATTAGTAAATAGTTTCTACATTTCAAATTGGGAAGTGTGGAAGTGACAGAGGAATTAATTAATCAGGTTTTAAAAGTCTGTCTTGGATTACTTTAGGTTTAATTTGGATTTTGTTCTAATCGAATTTTTGTCTCGCTGATGTTGTGTTCTTACTACTCATGGACTTTTTCGTAGTTTAGTTAGGATTAACGACACTGAATTTCAATTTCTAACTAACTGTTATTTCCTCCTTTTCTCTCTAGAATTTTCGAGGTCAACAATTACCTTCAATCCTGACTGAAGATGTTGACGAAGGAAATGAGACGAACGAGGCGAGTGTTACTACATGGACCTCTGGGACGCGAAACCCACTTCATTTGTTTGACTCGAGGAGTAGGCACAGATCCGGTGAAACAATTGATGGTACAAAATCGAGAGGACATACACCTCTTTTGGACATATTCCGACCGAGGTCCAAGTCTGATGCTTCAAAATTAAAGAAACCGACCTTCCTGTCTAATATGAAGGTAATTTGAATTAATATGGTTTTTAATATAATTTGTTGGACTGTATAATCAATTGATGCTGAATTTCAGAAATGAGTCAGAATGAGGATGAGTGGGAGAAAAGGAAGTCTTGATCAGAATCGCTTTCCGTGAAAATAACAGTGAAACTTGGAGTGGTCGACCACATTCGAACTTTCGACCATGATGGGAAATAATTTAAAAGAAATTGTCGGAAATGTATAAAATCTGTTTTGATCTTTGCCGATTTTGTTAAAAAGTAGATCTGGAAAGCCCAAACTGCGGAACAACTGTGATTTAGTCGTCCCTCAAAAATGGTCACTGCGACAAGTTTCAGTGTTATGTATTCAGTGAGAAAGATCCGGAAATTTGTTGATTTCACTATTCTCAATCGGGTAGGGTCATGTCATCGTTTTGGTATGGAACGCGCGTGGATTCTACGGCGCGGTTGTTTACTATTGATCAAAAATTTCAATGTGCAGAAGCGAGAGATAAATTTTGGTGTCCGGTCCGGACAGCGAATCATTCCTACCACATCTTGCGCATTGGAAACTTACAGAAATAGTCAAAACCGTAATATAGCAAACAACTGCCTATTTTTTCGAATCCTCTTGCGTCTCATGCCAGGACGACCAGATGACCGCCACACGATTGAGCAGTGAGAAATCCACAACAAACAAATTTGAATTACCCCGACCGTGGGAAATATATTCTATTGCTTTTAGAGCACTTTACTCACATCTCATTCTAAGTTATGTAAAATCTTGAAAGTTCAAAAGATTTTTGAAATTGGGAGCAATGCAACCCCTGCTGATTTGATTTGTATATGTTTTCTCAAACGAATTTTCTATTTTTGAGAGCGATATCCTTCGAAAAGAATTGACTTTGAAATGATGAAGTGAACGGAGGTCCACGAATTTTACAAATCCTTTATAAAATATTTCGTGAAATTGAAATTCAGTTATGCTTTTTCATCTTGGATATGATATTTTCTTAAAATTTGTATATCCGTTTTTGATGTCCTAGATATTATTTTCAAAAGGTGCGACTTTTATTCCACTTTCTCCGGACAAAATGCTAAATCACTGGAGCTTAAATTTTACTCAATCTCAATCAATCTTGACTAAATATATCTAATAGTAGTACTCTATCATTTAGACAAAGATATCATGAAACTTTACCAAAAATCATTTGAATTTGTTTCGGACAAGTAAGTTCTAACTCTCAGTTTACTCGAGTACGAATTATGAACCGCACTTTTATTCCAATAACGTTGTCCTAAGCAACCAGTCTATTTTATCCTATGTATTTAATTTGCTCAGCTGAGTTTCGCCTCCCGACCATTGACTGACGCGTGTAATGACTTGAACATTCAAGAATCCCCTAACTTTCTCGGTTTGATGTAATTTGTTCAATTTGTCCATAAGGAGAGGTTATTTCCATACTCTCTTGGTAACTTTGTACTTGTTTATTTTGAATATTCACGAACAAGTCGAATGGGATTGCTAGAGAGTGTTTTCCCCACTGATTAGACGTTAGTTTTCTTTGGAATCTTGTGCCAAAACTAAGCCATTCCTGAGTCAACTTTCCCCGTCCTCGTCAGGTTTGAGTTTTCTAAGTTTGGATTCTTTTATCGATTTCATTTAATCTTCGACGTAATGTTTAGCCTTATTTCAATTTTACATTTGCATGGATATATTTTTGAAATTACCACCCCCATTGCAAAATTAGACAGACAGTCAGGGAATTCCGGAACGTAAATATTTTTTCTAGAAAATTAAATGCTGGGAAATTAAAAATAAACAAGTATCTTTTCGTTTGCGGAGATAGAAAGAACACGAAGGAATAATACCACAGAAGATTCAATTTAACCTTAAGACCGTTTTTCAAAAAATTGTACCGCGATATTTCCCCATGATTCGTGCTAGATTAGGGACAGATTTAACACTTAAATAGGTTAATTCATCGCCCTCCATTGACCTTATCGGAATGGAAAATATTTTCTTCCGCGGCGAGTGCTTCGATTTTGGAGGCTTCACTTTGAAAGACATTACAAAAATTTATTAAGTTCGCCTCCACTGGAGTTTAAGTAAATTCTTACAATTGGAAACGATTTTGAATGGAGTGTAATTCTTTTCCAGTCAATATTTTTAATTTCCGTGAATATTACTTTCTTCAGGTATGCTACGTGCTGGCACCGTTTACGCTCTACGCGCTTTACGCTAAGCGCTACGCGTCAGCAGTATCTTGTTTCAAACGACGATAGAAGTGACGCCATTGTCTAAGCATACATGAAAGAATCCGAGAGGACTAACCAGAGTTTATTAATGAGTTTTCGGCTTGATTTTACAGAATCAATTCATGGGTGGCTCAGGAAGCTCTTCACCCGGTGATCCTTCTAAAGATGCTTCCGCTAAAGATGCCTCTGGACATCGCCCAAGGGCGGGATCTGAGAGTCTCCGTAGCCCTGTTTCTAAAGTGATGGACATGTTCCGAAATCGATCTCATTCTGTCAATGCGTCCGATGACAAACGAAAAGTAAGTCAAAATATTACTATGGAATAAAATATGCGATTCTATTGATGCATTGAGGTAGGATTGTTATGATTTAGGGCTTTAACGCCAAAAACTCTCAAATGGGTTTGGATTTTACAATCACCATCGGGAAAAAAAGCAGAAAAATAGAATTAATGTGAGGTCTGGAAGATTTATTTTTTAAATGAACTAGAATAGGCTAGTACCCTTTCACCCAAACTTTCACCGGCGATGAAAGCCGGTGAAAGTCCGTAGGAGTTTCTAATCCAAACTCAAAACAGATTTTTGATTTTTGAAAATATGATCAGATGTCAGTTAAACTTGTGACCTTTAACATGAACTTTTTTCACAGTACTGATACTAAGGAGAAGGCTGACGGTGTCCACATGTCTCACTATTGTACTTTCACCATATCGTTGCTTTATGTGTTACAATCAACCCCGAGCAATTATGAAAAGAATGTGATTCAATTAGTTCTTGAACGTTCCTATTCATGAGAGATCTCTTTGGTGACTCATAACTTCCTATTAATTTAATTAAGGACTTCGGTTGCATTGACTGAGTTCGTTCACCCATGTCACCCCTTCTTGTTTTTAATACTCTCAATGATGGTTAGTTAAGTCAAGTGCAAGTAGTCCTGTCAAACTCGAGTCCACGTTTTTGGGTCTCCACCGACCACCTAGAACTAAACTGACCATGTTGGGATTTATTAGTGAAATTGACTCATTCTGTGTGCAGAAGGACAAATTGTAGTTTGGCTGTGGAAAATTAATATTTTGTGTCATGCCGGGATTAGTCAGCTTCGGTGTCATCAAACTATTCGCTTTTTGAACTTTCAGTGAAACTTAGTTCTCGAGAATTCTTTCTTCTGTCCATCGTGGCGGCCATAATTTCGATTTTCCTCCAATGTGACATCTAAATTAAATCGACTACATTTTCTGTGACCTAGGATGTCAATTAAATAGGTTGGTGTACGACAACTATGAAATATTTCGTTCACACCGCCAGTAGTTATGCTGTTGAAAGTCTTAATGGTAAGACAAAGTTTTGTCAATTTTAATTCCAGTCGTGCTAATTGTCAACAATTTTGTCTGTTTTCATCAACTTCACACCAAGCAAACTGTACTGGCCATATGGTCGAAACAAGGCTTCGGAATTTCGAAAACCGGAATTCCGCGTAATACCGAAAACCGGAATATAACGTATTTTTCCGTTTAGTAGTACCATGCTTGTAATCTGATCAGGGTCTCTTTTCAGGGCTGGTAATCGGAATCGGAAAATAATCGAAATTTTTAGGTGAATTGGAATTGAATCATTAATCCAGAGTGTATGAAAAGTGTTTTTCATTTTGTTAACGCCACTCTTCGAGCACGTAATGTATACATCGAGCTAATTGAAGCTGCGAATTTGTGAAGCTTAGCATTAGTTAAAATGATTAGTTTTGTGTATTGTGGAAAATGATTACTCTCGTGTACTTTGTGAAAATGATTATTCTCGTGTACTGTGTGATGAATTATTCCATCAAAATTTATACTATTTTTGAAAAAGTTTAAACAATTTTGTAAAAAAAGTTCTGGTTGATTCCAAAATCAACATGTCTGTATGGGTTACGGCCGAATCGGACAATAAATAAATTGATTGATTGATTGATTGATTGATTGATTGGAATTGAAACGGAATCGAATTCAAAATAGTCGGAAACGGAATCCGATAATTGGAATTCAAATTTAAATAATAGGAAATCGGAATCGAAAAATCGGAATCCGAACAATTTGAGAATCAAAAAAATAACCGGAATCGGAATCCGAAAAAAAGATTCAGATTTCCAGCCCTGAATCTTTTAGTACCTACAACGATTTACGAAAATGTGCGTAATGTTAATTCCTTCACTCAATAATCTGATCTGTCATAATAATTACTCTATTTCGAAGGTTTTTCGGAACGGAGAAATGTGTAGTTTCAGTGCATTTGAACTAATTCAAATTTTAATTTTATTCATACCAAAAATGATTATCTTTTCGAAAGAATAGTTAATTCGGGGTCAAATTAATAGCAATATTACACACATGTGAGTCGTGAGTGTTCTTGAGGAATCGGAAAAAATAAAGTTTAATTCTCAGACTCGTGCGAAGGAAGTGAGTATCGTAATCGTAAATAAAATTAACTTCACTCACATAACACGAATATCTTAAAGTTTACATGCAAGCACAATTTCCCACGTCTACTACTATTGTTTGCTCAATTTATTGTTGTGGTTATAGTCATGGCCTAGCAGGTTATTACCATTTTACTCTCTTCCCTTTTTACCCGAACCTGGTTGTAGCCAGTTTGTAGTGAATTAAAGATTTTTTTACATCCAGTAGGTCTGCTTTCTTAGGAATCCTACGCGCGGCGCGGCTTACAGGTATTTTAATAATTCCTGAGAGATATTTCGATATTTGCAATGTTGACATTTATCGGTTCGCTACTGGCATTGGACTGACGATTTCTAATATATACATTAAAATAAAGCATATATAAAATTTTGTCCGAAACGAATATCTCACTTTTCTAACACTATAACGCTTAGGTCGGCTTTAGGGAGGATAAAAGTTTATGAACACCCTGTTAAGTCCACCACTGCTTGCACGTAGGTTTAGCTAACGTATTTTGATATTCATTCCATTGGCTCATTCGACGCCTGGGAATATAATAATACTGAATAGTATTCTCAATTAGGGTTTAATAAAAGAAGCAAAAGTTACCAAGTACCTTACGAAATCGGTTCTACATCTGCAGATTTTTTTCTACGAGTCAGCTTGAATCTATTGTAATTTGCAATTAACCTCACAAGCGGATATATTTTTTTATTACTATTACTATTATTAATTTTTAGGCCAAGGAAATATGCTATTTACGAATTGAATTTAAAAATGATTCCTGTTTATTACTTTGGATAGAAGCCAGCCTTATAAGTACATTAATAATTCCTGAACATTCATGCGTATAATCAAGCTGGCTCTTTAGGTCATGGCTTTCAGTTTTCATGAGCTCTAAATCTCATTTATTCTTGTATTTGATGGCGGAATGGAATATTTATAGGAGAGAACCTGGCTATTGGAAAACGATCCTATATTCGATCATAGTTTTTTTTAATAAGGTGAAACTAACATCACCTTTCCAGTGTTATGAACCTCGGTAATAGTTAACTCAGGAGGCGCCTTCGGACACACACATACTACGCGACATACTCATAAAAGTAAACTGTACGCACGTTGGGTTGACATAAGCACAGTTATGTAGATAGCGAGAAATTTCATCTTCATTCTTAGTCAAGAATTATCACGTCAATTAAATTTCAAAGGTTATGAATTTATTCTTTTATTACTTGTCCGGTTGCGAAATTTTATGTGATCTCAGAATAGTTGTGTTACCTGGTTGAGCACCATACCCAAGGCCAGGGCACGTTCTGACAATTAGATCCTATTATATTTGACATAAAGAAACACGAGCTACAATTTTTAGATTATGTACTCAGAAGCTGAGTTCTGCTTGTAGTTGTAGTATCCAACTGTGAATGACCTCGAGTTAAAAATTTGAATTTGAATGAGATGCGAATTTGCTTCCAATACTAACATCAAATTTAACAATCTCTCAGAACCCTTTCCGGGCTTTGCAAAATCACAATACATAACCACAGCCACACTTTGCGTCCTAGCTTTTCAAATGCAAAATTATTTTAATATCAACTGAATAATTTGTCCCGTTTAATTTTTGTAATATGGATTTGCATTTTTGCTAATATCTATTCAACAGAATACTCATACAAATATATTTAGTATCCAATTTCGACCACGCATAATAATTATAATTTTGCGCTTAGTTTTTTTTTGTATGTTTTCTTTCACTTCACTGCTAGACTACATCACAAGACATTTTCAACGCATGTTTCAAGGGACGTTTTTGATTTGGTTTTCTTACTTTCCGGATCCACTTTATTGCTAATACAGAAACCTTACGTTGGGTTTAAGTTTTAATATTTTGAATATTGATATTACTGCAACCACTGCTTCATTGTGTTCTCTAAGGTTTTTTTTTAAATAGCAGATAGATGCTTAATAGGGTTACTTTTCCGTTTTTGTTGGGAGGTTCGAGGCCTTCGACAGACAATGTTTTTTTTT
>JAQFYE010002578.1:0-17607 GCA_034694305.1 Protaphorura glebata
ACCAACCAACACTTCTTTCTCCATTCGATTCAATTCAATACTCAACCATAATGTACAGAGTGTCCAAGAAGCCAATCATCCTGACACCATAACTGCTTCATGACGCACGTCAACAGAATAAAGACATAAGACGCACATTGATTGATAATACCAGCAAGGTAAATATCGTCGAGCAACACATTGTACTGCCTTCTATTTGCAAAGAATTAGTGCGGAGAGAAGCCTTTCAACGCACTTTCCATTCATTTTTGGTATAAAGGAACTGACAGCTCTAAATAGCAGAATATCCGATGACGTAAAAAATAATCTGTTGAAAACTGCGAAATAGCGGAATACCACGTAAGTTGTGCTAACTAGTCGTGCTTTATCACTTAAGTTCAACATGCCTATAATGCTTAATGCAATGGAGTGAATCCTACGAACTGTGTCTGGAATATAAGGGAATCAATAGTAAATGAAAGTACACGTGATCGTATATTGTGACAAGGAAGAATTTTATACAAGAAATATTTCATTCAGAAATTGAATTTTTTGTAAGTGGCAAATTTATTATTTTAATTTGGCATTCCAAGAACATTGTGAGCGTAGGGCTACTTTTGGTACACCCTGTACAAATTCTTATCGATATATATTAAGTTGTAACTGACGTGAGTGAGTGAATTTAATGGACTGAATCCTTTCAGAGTTCCTTATGTACATAATATGTTCCTGAGTTGTTGGAACTGAATTCAATAGTTACATTGTAAATTGTAATGAAGGAAACTCTTGTTCAACTTCCAACTAATCAAACATTCACAATCCTTGTCCGCGTCCTTCACTTCATCCATTATTTCTTGGAATCCGAATTGCACTTCTACTTTGAGTCCATCAATTCTAATTCAAATTCACTTTAATCCAATAACTCTTCATTTCAGATCTAGGACGAATATTGATGATAAATGTTCCGTTCCAAACACTAAACATTTTAGCTCTATTTTTACCCTAATTCAAGAACAAGAATCGGAGGCAAAATTTAACTGTCCAAAAATTTGCAGCAAGCCTCGAATAACCGAACTGTGGATTCAGACTAGGCCAACCAGATGTCATGTAAATTTTAACACAGAATGTATATCTCATTATTTACCTATATACTTTTATTTTAGAGTGCAAATCTCATAAATTGATTTAAGTCACGAAATGATTGATTTTATTGTAAGCCGTGTGGGAGGATAATTTGAAATTGAAATCACGTGATTGATATGAGAAAATAGAGTATAAGGCGATTGAATTCAAAATTATTCATCAAGGATTTTCCTCGTCTATGTCTCAACATAAATCTACTCTCTCGGACTTTCTCTACACGAGGAATTTTCTCCTTTCCTTTTGAAAACGGCCGTCGTTCGGTCGGATTTATGGACTTTGGAATTTGAATTTGAATGGAGCTTTAGCCTAAGGTAAAATTTGTGGTTTGGCCTGAGCTCCGTCGTCCATCTCGTTAGGATGATCGATTCGAAATTCAACAGGTAGGATTTGGATTATGGCTTAACTTTTCACGCAACAGAGCTCAGGATCCATCTCCCATGGCATAGCAGGGCCGGAAAATGTGAAAACTTTCTCCAACATACCAATTTACATCAACTTTCACTCTACAGCTACATAGAGGGTGGTTCAAAAACAGCACGCCCCACAATAAGGCAAGTTCGATGCGCAGAAGCCGAATTTAATGTAGATTCCGATTTCTCTCGAAAATCTTGATACCTGCGCGTGGCGCTCAAAATATTTCGAATTACAGTAAACGTCCGATAAGATGTCCGGTGACGAATTGAATCTGGGGAACCAATATAAGCTGGAACCAATTCCGATATTCTCCACGAATATTTAAATTCCAGACAAAGATCACATGAAGGATTGAACAGACCTGGAACTGTGGCGTTACGGATTTAAGCTTATTTGGTAGAAACTGATTGTAATTTCTTAAAGTTCTAACCAGGAATGGTACAATGGAACTGGTGAGCACGAATTATTAGGTCATGACCTCATTCCTAGATTACTATCTCGGAATACAATCCGATGAATCAATTCTACTTTCCGTAATGACCGTGACCCATGGAGACTAGTCTACATCGAAGAGCATTTAATATAAAAAAAATTGACGTGACACGGAAGGTCAAACATTTAGTACAAAACGGAACAATTGACTACTTCTAGGAATGCCTCTCTTACAAAGCAAAAGCAGACCAAACTAACAAGGGAAAGTTAAGGCGTGTTGGGTAACACATTCGAGCTAAATTTCATTCAAAGAATCTTCAATGTTTTATAATTTTTGAATTTTAGTACATAGTGATGTTAGTTATGCACTAACAAAAGTCTAAAGAGAATAGGATTACCACATAACGGCAAATTTTTTGTAAACAACTCCTTTTTGAAAATGCATTTGGTATTCCAGTTCAGGAAATTAATAAAAAAAAACATAAAATTTTCAAGTTCGTGGAATTCGGGTAATTCGAACAAATTCTAATTTTTTGAAACACTATGTACTTGGTCGGAATCGGGTTCGGACAAAGTTGTCAGACGTGACGTTCCCTCATGAGTGAGTGGGTCACAGATAAGACTAGAATTTCGGACATAATGAGAAATTGAGTGGAGAAGAGAAAGTGGAGTGAATAAAGAAAAGATCCGAATCGGATGACAGCCCATTTATTTAATCTATCGAAATGAAGCGAATGGTGCCAGAGAAGCAATAGACTCGAACACGCCCCAAATATTGCAAACTAATAAGTCCTGGATCAACTTGGACGCTGTCTGGCACCCTATCTAGGGTCCCACTATACATTTTGCACCATGTGGTTCATTAAAATGGATCATGTCCGCCGATGTGTAGTTTTCCGTACTACTAGAGATATTTTGGCCATCCCTTCCCAGTGAATTCAATTAAATCCGTATATTCTGTTATTGCCTATCTTGGGAATTGTTCCTCTAGTGTAGGGTCTATTTGGTTGTGCAAGGAAGGATTAAGGGCTCTAATATTTTGTGGGACCCTGGATGTAATAGAGTATGGAATATTAATCCTGGCATGGACGACAAAGGAGAGAATGGACTCGATTTCTATGCTCTGATTCCTTCCCATTCACCCATGGGGGCTCGACAATGAACTTTGGTCATTTATTAGTTTTCGGGAAAAATTCGGTTCCATGTACAAAGTAGATGACCTAAAAACTTTGGGTCTCTCATAAGTAGGGGTTTTGAGCAAAATAAATATGGTGTCGTCGACATCAACTAGTTCTCTTATTAATCACAGCTCTCTGTAAAATGTTTATTTCACTTTTATCACATTTGATACTTTGGTTCACGGAAAACTGATAAATATCAATTACGAAAGTATTTTGATGTCCACTCACGTGGTGAGCTTCAAATACCCGTGACACCTGGACAATGAGACTATTTGGGAGCACGTGCGATGCAACCATCAAGATATTACTAATAAAAAAAAACAGCGACACGCGCGGACATGAGGAATTAGGAATTCGATCGGCATAAATAATAGAATAGATGAATGGACAAAAGATATTGTTGATTTCCCACCACCTTTTTCACCTGCTTAATTAAGTCTCTCTAACTGCCCACTTCTTCCTTTAAATATTGTGTACATACGATCCCAAGGTTAAACAGAGTAGCCAAATTGACACTTGACACCAACACGAACATTTTCTAGTGAATTGTCGATCAGTTGCAGTTCTAATCGAATCCGTTGATGTTTTGGGTGTAATGTAATTCAATCCCATTGTTATTTAGAGCGTCATTGCTTGTTGAGCAAACCTAATCATTCGCGTATGTAAACAACACCCGTGTCATTTGATATCAACAAACAATCAAGAATCCAACGAATGATCTCTCTCTCAATTTACCATGGTAAACGAACAACTTGGAAAATAAATCCTTTGTCCTCTCGCCCACAATCGAGGAATTAATGAGATATCGATCAATCTGAGAATGAATCTTAAATCTACTACGAAATGTGTATCCCAATATTTGTGCTGTGACCTTGACCCCAACAGGATCTCCGGAATGATTCGATGGCAATGTATTGGGTAACCAACTACTAGTGGTGTCACTATTTGACCCAAACTGTGTAATGTCATCGGCGATGAGTATTTGACAAAGCTTTACATCGAGTGTCATTAAATTTTTGTTATTGGTTTGTTTTTATCTATGAGAACAAACCACGCCTTTCGGTGAGCGTATTTATCTAAGAATGGAAGTACAAAGTGAGTGCTAATTGTTTTTGTGTCTGTTTGTGACAACTTTGATAGTTTTGACGTTTAGAACATGGTTTAGTGTAAGGGAGTTGTGTATTCGTGGTGAAGATGATGGATGGTGATGAGGGATGACTGGGTGGTGGAACGACCTATTTCAAATATTAAAGGATGGAATGAGGGCACGAACACGGCGGGATATCGGTTGTCGTGTCCCTCTTTTCCAAACTACAAAATGCAGAATCTAGAAAGCACATCCATCAGTTTTCTTCTCTTTTCTGAATGTCAACAACACAATTCAAATTCGGACTTGGACTTGGACTACTTCTCACCGCAAACCACAACTTTATAGGCACGAGTCATTTAACTTCACCCATACTTTCACCCGTTGACCTCCTGACCTTAATTCCATCTGGACGCGAGTCAATGCTCCGACTCCCACCACAAATTACAGGGTGGATCAGAAAAGGATTCTGTCTTTGACAGGTAGTTCAGTGGGTTTTATACCGTCCTTACATTCTGACCACCATATTTATATACGTACAGGGTGGTACACATTGAGATGACAACCATTCCCCGTAATTCGCAAAACACAGAGTTACACAAAAAAGTGTACAAATGATTGTGGACCACCCTCTATTCTGGTCATCCTTTTTCTCCTGGAGAAAGTTGCGATTTATGACTCAGACAAAAGAACAGTCACTCAATCGTACGTGCGGACGATACAAAACAAAGGGATGACGTCATGAATGAACGGACTTACCGAGTGACACGTCATAAGTGTTGATGTAGTCTGACGTCATGAACTGGGTCAGAAGTGAGGTTTTCCCCACCCCAGAAGCTCCGAGAAGCACAATCCGAAATTTGACCAACTTGTTCTCATTGGCTTCTTCATCAGTGGACACGGCACTGCTTCCACAACATGACCCATCAAACGGTGACCTTTCACCGCTCAGATTGCTTTGACTGAAATTAAACACATTATGTGCGAATTTCAATCAGTATGTCCGTCTGGTAGAGCCAGTAATTCTAATTTGACTTTCCAGAACCTATTTGATGCATGTCAATCTCTTATCGTACAAACTGGGATATTACATTTGAAATGAAATGCAATTCAAACTGATTGATGGTCTTGAATTAACAATTCCACATTGCTGATGTGAGAGCTGCCTTAAGAGAGATGCTTACCGACTGTTGGTGGAAGCCATGCTATTGTTGGATCGTGACCTCCTTGGGATGAGTGAGTCCCCACAGTTCACGACCCCTTTGTTCGTGATGCTAAAAGTCCTGAGTCTGTAGAGGTCATCCACACAACCAGAGCGTGGGTTGTAGCCCCCTTCAGGTAAACTGCACACACGTGGTCTCACGTGATCCACAACTATACCAACAAACAAACAAACAAACAAACATTGAGTCATAATCTGTTTGGTGAATAGTGAGAGAGGATTTGCGTGCGGTCGGAACCCTGCGAGAGCTTTACAAAGGAAATCCAGGTGTGCGATCTTTCGGTAAGAATGAAAAGAAAATAAAGAAGTGTTGTTTGTTGGTGGAGAGTGAGTGAATGTTCCATTCTTTCCAAGAATTTAATGAACTCATTTGTTGTCATCACGAGCCTTTCTCTTCTTTCTCCACATAACTTCTCCGTAAGGAGAACAAAGTTTTCTTTCGAAAGACTCCCGCTAAGCCTTCCTATTCTAATGCCCGAATTCCACACTCTTTATATTCTCTCTTCTCTGGATCTACTCTTCATGAAATTCAGCTATACACCCTGTAGAATGGAACATCAACTCTTGATTAATAGGTCATAGGGTGGTTCAACCCTTTCTTCACAAGGAGCACTTTTGGAATGCCAAATGGAATAACCAATGACCGATTTCGGACTGAATGCTTAACGCCTAAATCTGATCACAATATCCGCTCAATTATCGAGCGAGTACGAAATATTGGCTCAATTTTCTACCACATTCGACAAACCAGCGATTCTTCATTTATTTGTTTATCCGCCAATTTTAACAAACAACCCATTAGTAAATCGAATGCCACCGTCCGAGCTATCTTTACTGAGCTTGGCAGGAGGATTTACAAGTACAATTTCAACAAAGACTTGACGTTGACTTATTTGCCATTGGAACCGCTATGAATGAAATTGATTCATCACTCTTTTCTGTAATTTTGGCAGAATTACATTTGAGTAGCGTTCCTTGTGTTGCAAGTGAGTTCAAATCCTGGATATGCCGGAACGAAGATCAGTCTGCCCTTACAGAATTTAGCAAAGTTTGTGTTTAAATTAGTGAGGATGCGATGTTGCGTGTAAAAGTAGAGGTCGGCGTGTTTTCCCCGCTCCGTTTATTTTCCTTCAGACCGATTTCGCTCTTTTCACCCGCGAGCTTTCACTCAAGAGAAAGTTAAAAAGCTTTCTCTAATCCAGTTTTGTTTTCTCTTCATTCCACACCTATGGAGCCCCCACCCCCTTCCCTCTTCCCCCCGCCTCCGCATTTCAAAGAAAATCTCCACATTCATGGGCTTCTCAAGGGGGCGGAACTCTTTGAAATTGAAATTGTCAAAACCACCCGGTCTTGGTACATTAATTAACTGGACCGAGTGTCTCTCTGTCTGTGTGTCCGTTTCCGTTTTTGTGCGGAATTGGAAGGAATCCATATGAAGACATGAGAGAAAACGAGAAAATTTGAAAGTCTTTCCATTAATATTAGTTCAGATTAATCTTAACCATCCTGTCACTGCATTTGTCACTTGAGTCGGTTCAATTTAAAGGAGAATTCATGTCTTTGTGGTTCAGCCTGATTTTGACGTGAAATGCGGTTAAGTGGAAATAGTGCACCTTTTCACCTTGACACACATTCTATCCAATTAAGAACATAGATCTTAACGATCCAAGACGACTGCATAGTGCATGTGGTTTCTTTGGTATTTGAACTTCCAGTAAGTGACACGCAATGCCAAAAGCACTGTAAAGTAACCCGGAAAGTAATTAGAGTGTTTAATTAGTATCGTTCCTTTGATCTCCTCTAATCCCTTTTCCTTCCATACTCTGATCTTGAATCCCTGACCCGACCTCAACCGGATCCTCGTTCTTCCAAGACTTTCCAATTAATTCCAGGAAACTTCTTAGAAATAGAAATCTAGACCGGAAATTATGAAGTAATATCTAGAATTCAGCTCATAAAAGTCATGCCATGGCGTGACTGTAAACAACTTGTACATTTACTTTGGGTACAGGGTGGTTCACGAATTCTCCCTCTCCGAATGGACTACTCGATCTTCACGACACTATTCATATAATAGTGACATCAATTTTGTTGTTCCGGGTTAATTTGATGACGAACCAAAAGTTCCAACCCATACAAACTATATGTACGTATGTATATCCCACTTTTCTTTGAAAACGTCAGTCTTCGTAAACGTGTGTCTTGCCTAAGTGGTCAATAGTTATGGACAACCCTCTATAATCAGAATAATATTTTGAGTTCCATGTAAAACTGGGGCCCAGTTAGTTAGTAATATGTGTTTAATTGTTACGGATTCTCAGCCCCAGACTTTAGAGATTAAAAGGCGGTTCGCTGGTTTACAACGGATAAAACACTGAGAAGTTTGACGGAATGAAAAAAGCCGTTATCTCATTTAAACAAAGACGGAGAAAAGAAAATGGAAAGAAAGAATTGAATGACAATTTCAAAATCAATTCAATCTCCATTTCGGGATGTAGGGCTCCTGGATCCGGTTTCCAATAGCCGGTATTGAAAGCCGGACTGGGTTGCCGGACACTTGTAATCAAATTTTAAAGAATCACATACAAGCATTACCTATTGCCAGGTTCGAATCTTCTAGGCAAACATATGCCGTGACTGCCTTTACATAGGCATGGAAAGCTTTCAAGAAATTCAATTCCGCATTTACTTTACAATAGTACGTAATTTTATTGAAATAAATTGATTTGAATATTTATTTGTAGTTTATATTACATGGAAAACAGCAAGTCCATTGCAGCATGCAATGCATGCATGGTTGGCCCATTCCGTCTCACTGTGCTGGGGTTCGATTCCTCGGACTTGCACTCCCGGCGGTTGCTTTAAAGAGGTTTTTTCTACTGGTTTTTCCTACTACTAGATGGTACCTACGTTGTACGTCTCTAGGCCAAATGGGAAACAAACCAAAAATACGCGACGTTTGATTCGGCCTCAGCGGCTATGTCAATTAATGGTGTGTATTTTTTTTATATTACATGGAAAACAACTACTAATTTGAACTCCGGCCGTTTTAAAAATTTGGCGATCCTGAAATACCCGGAAATGGGAGCCCTATTTAAGTCGGGTTCGAATGTCAAGAACCCGAAGCTTGTTTTCATGTTTACTCGGTTAAGACAACTCAAGAGAACCATGTGATTTTTTTTACATGGAGTGAACCGAAGGAGGAAAGTTGAGTCGAATAAAGTTGAGAAGTTAAACGTCGGAAATGATATTAATGTAGATTTGAAACTAAAAGTTTTGAGTTGAGTGAATCTTATTTTTCTTCATCTCTTCCCATCACTTTCTAATGAATCTCCTGAGGAAGAGATATGAAACTGTAAGAAGCCCGAGTATTTGCACTGCTACGACTTCAACTAGAAAATATCATTTCATTGCAATCAAACTGCGAAGCTTTTTTTATGTATATTAGACATGTTCGTACGAAAGTAGAATTGAAAATGACGTCCATATCTGTAGTTTGACGAACGAGGGAAGTACTCCAGTTACAACACTCCGAATCGGCCTGGAATCACCTGGTTAGGTCATAAGGTATGCGAAATATTTTTTTTTCACTTCGCAGTCAACAGTTACAGTAAATGATCTTTTTTTTATGAAAAATGTCTCAAGTTTTTTTCACATACTTCATCCGAAAGAAAACAAGAAGATAAAGAAAAATGATATGCCGGCTCGAATTCGTGGATTGTTGCTTTTCGTGCTCAAGTACTCTCTCCTCTCACATCTTACGGTAATTGAAATTCTATCTTGTCAGTCATTCCTTGAAACCCTATCTCGATTTGGAGACAGGGTGGTCCGTAACTGTCGTACCAAGTAGACCATGCACCGTGAGCTCGTCAAGAGAACGAAGACATCGTTATTGATAAAATTGTGGTGGATTCTATCAAGTCTCATCCAAGTGTGTTAATGTGGATCAATGTGCTACTAAGCATCATTCGCCTGTTTACAACAGTTAATTCTGAAAGGAGTGACATACAGTTATGGAGGACCCTGTTCCTCTACCTGCAATTCTGAGCCCACCAAGTACCGACTGAAGCAATTGAATTGAAACTGGAATCCGGTTGTCTGGGTATTTGCATCTAACGTATTTAGAGAATAGGTTCCATATCGTTATCATTTTTCTTTTGAAGCGTTGCAACACAATGGATCACAGCAAGGAACCTCAACAACGCTTCCGATATGCGTCTCTGAAATGAATCCTCAGCGGATTCGGATTCGGATTTTGTTTCTTTCTTTTCAAAAACGACGTAAAAGTAACAGAAAAAAAATGTGCACGTACTTTATTCATTGCTTTATTATTCAAAAATATTTTCTTGTTTATATCTGGGAACATAACACATGGAATAACTTGCATGTGTCCAGGGTCCCACCAAACTTTCTACAACGTTCTTTATTTATATTGTATCCTATGGGTTGTAACTGTGGTATTGAAAGCGCCACGCCCCTCACACGTATCGCAATAACTCATCGGAAATTAAAATATAATTGAAATCCTGCACATCACTAATGCAGTGAGGAATGGCGTTAAGTGATATCGCGGGATTCTGCGTGGATGTGCAGAGGACGGTGTGTACCTCTTCATGACTTCCTCAGCTGATCATAGGGCTAGGTAAAAAATTATGCACTAGCCTGTAGAAACTACCCCATATCTAAAATGCCCGGGTAATAGGAAGAAGAGTACCTGGTTCCGGAAGATTTCATTCCGTGCATCCATCCATCCATATCACGTCATGGCGATAGACAGAGTCGTAGTCAGTCATACTACCCGGATTCGCCAAAGATACCCGCCCTTTCCTAATATTTTCGCAACACTTTCTCAATAAAGCTTCAAATGTTCAGTTCACACCAAACTTCATAAATCATTCATGCACACACAGCCTGGAACACCCTATACCCGCTACACACAATAGTATAACAGGTACACCCTATTATAATGTTACTTCCCACCTCCTTATTTCCAGAATAATGATGACGATGGTGATGTTCAACTAGGAAAGGGGGCGGGGTATCCACAATGGGGGGAGTGCGGAAAAGTTTACCATTGCCATTAATATTGGCGTGATTAAATAAAAGGGGCTCATAAGGTAACCATTTTTCACGAGAAAGATACAAACGGAAACGGACTAAAATACTGAGCGTGTAGGGTATGACACAAAATTGTTCAATTTATTCTAAGTCTAGGTTATTACTAGATATTTTCGACTCGACATATATTCCAATATATTACTAGAAATGAAAAATTTAAGAATAATCTTAAGTGCTGATGGGACTCATGCAGCGTAGTGTAGTAAAACCCAAACGCATTCCACAAGACACCCGGTTCAATTCCTACTTCCATCATCATTCCCAGGACTAATTCTGAATGCAGTAGTCTAATTTGTACTTATTTGACATGAGAAAGTGGTTCCTTGTGAGAAGGCAGGAGATTCTAAATTGCTTTCGCACCCGCAGCAAACACAACATAGGAAGTAAAGGAATGATAATATTTAGCACTCGAATTAATTGTGGACATAACGGAAGACCGTGACAGTCAAGGTGTGAGGCCACGCCCCCTCCAGCTAATATTGACATTCTAACACTTGTCTCATCAATAACTCAGGAAGGACGTCCTACACGACGGAATGTTACACACACTAGGACTACTTCCAGGAAATGACATAAGACACGGAGGAATTTAAGACCTCAGATATGTTTCAACTTTCCACTTCCGCTGCACAGGGCAGTTCATAACCTTTGAAATTTTACGCTTGACTCCGGCCCAAACTACAAGGTTTCACAAAAATACAGTGGACTCTCTATATATCGACCCTCCCTATATCGAACACCTCCATATATTGATCAAAATGCCAGGATCGAACGAATTCCCTATGCTTAAGCATTACACGAGGTCTCCCTATATCGTACCTCTATATATTGAATATTTCTATATACCGACCAGATTTCGTTTACCCGCCGTGAGATTTCTTTCCATATAACGAACTTTTTCATGTCACTCAATGCACAATCACCAAATTCAAAACCGTAGTACGTTCTTGAACTAAACTTATATTTTACTAATTTCCACTGCGCACAAACGAGTCAAGTTGGTGCCGAAATCCTTTCTTGATTTTTTTAAATTTGGCTTGACTTTAATTTGCCAATATGGCAAACAAACGAGTGAACTTGACCCTGGAACAGAAGGTTGGAATCCGGAATCAAGCAGAGTGAGATATCCAAAGAATCCAAAATTTCTGAATTGACAGTTAGTCAGTGAGTGGAATTCTAAAATCAAACCTTCAAATTTTGTGGCAGTTTCAAAGTTTGTAGATGATTGCAAAACGAGTGAGGAAATTAAAATTCGGATATTGCCGGTGCTCTGTTGGAACGGTTCAAAATAAACTGAAATAATAATGTTCCTACAAATGGTTCCATTCTTGTTGCACAAGCATTGAATTGTGGAACCAATTTTGGCAAGACAGATGTCAAGACAAGCGAAGGTCGGTTAAATAAGAGAAAAAACCGTCACAATATTATATTCCGGCATGTGTGCGACGAGAGGTGGTAGACAACAGGATTAAGGGCAAATGGGCCAAATGGTCTCATACATAGATATCAGGCAGAAGACATTTTTAATGGTGATTAGACCGAACTCTTATAAAATGCTATAATATGAATATAAAACAGCGGTGGAAGTAAAAAAGAAAATTATCAGTGAAAGGAAAATCTCAAAAACCAAGAGTTTTCAAGAAGATCGAAGGAAGTTTTGCATCACCTGAGTCAATTGCGGCCACTTGAAACGCGGGGTCAAATCATTAGACAATATGACCTTACAATCCATGTCGTTTCTCTCAGATATATCAGGCCTGACTCCGCCGACTGGACAAGGACATGCAAGGAAAAGTCGAAAAATATTGTTAACATTGAGCAACGTTCCCTCTCACCAAGGAATATTAAACTTAAACACGTTACGTTATTTTCCACCAAATTCCACTGCGAAACTTTAGCCCCTTGACCAGGGGATCATTCAAAATATGAAAATGAAATACCGAAGTCTCATCTTTAACAAGATTCTGCGCAAATTTGGGGGTGAAATTCATGCGAACCCATCGAATACTATCGAGGAAGTTCTACTGACAACAATGTTCTTGCAGAAGGAGACAGTACTACACATGACTGAATTATCCATGTATTGCGTAAACACGCTAAAAATGTTCAATAATTTCCATAATGGTGCTGTATAACATATAGTAATAATCACAAGTGCGCTTGTATGATTTTCTTTGTTTAAAAAAGTAAACTTGCTCTATAACGTACTTTTTGTATCTTGTCTTGTCCGATTTATAGAAAGTTTCTCTCTATTGAACTTTCTCTATATCGTACAAATTTTCGTGCATTTTGTGAGTTCGATATATAGAGAGTCCACTGTAAAACTGTAATGCGATAACACAAATGATGGATTGGAAGCAGGGAGTGGGACTAAAATTCAGATTCGGTCATTCTTGCACTTTCTCTTTTGGTCCTAATGCAGAAGGTGGTGGGGTTCGGATCATAACCACACCTTTTACAACAAATACTCCGAGATTGGCGTTATGTAAGGCTGAAAGTTCTGAACCACCCTACATAGATTTCTACTTCCTGATGAATGACAACTGTTGTGGAATTTCTCTCCATTTTTTCTTTTGGCTTCCGAAACTACGCCAGTCCAAAGATTAGGGAACCACGCATTCATCCGGCTTTTCTCTTTTTACGATTAATTACATTTTGTGCCTTGTTCTCCGATATTAGAGTGGTGTGGATGGGAGGAGCCAAACTCCTCGTGTCACATTTTCATTTTCATTTTCATCTTCGTCATCGTCCGCATTGGCTTCTGCTCAATCGAAGGTGAGAAAGGAAATGAGGAGAAATGAGATTGGGTTGTCATGACAACACTAAATCCTTTCCCTGTCTCCTAGACTTCTACAATGTACTTTAAGAGAACATTTTCTGTTCTTTTTTTTCATCCGTCCATTCAGTTTGATACATTAGAGCTCTACAGGGTGGTTCATAACATCCTTTGTCGCCACAGGTAGTTTCGTATACTCAAAACTGAGATGTACGTTGCACACACTGTTGACAGCCTAAGGTGATATTGAGTGCACACGATATTAGTAGTAGTGTTCTGATCAATTGGTCACGTAAGCTTGACCTAGTGATATGACGGTGAAATGACCTAGAGACTCAGAAACAACAGGAACAATAACACTGAACCACACTGTAAACCAATTACGTGAGTCTGTGAGTGTGTGACTCGAGAGATTGGATGGGATCTTGAACCTCAACCTCTTTAGTCCACCAGTTCGACAGGTATGTGACCGTTCAAAGTCCACGCACCTTCCATGGCTTCTATTTTTTCCAACACTTTTTTGAAGTGGCAAACATAATTATGTATTATATGTACAGATTCAGAGGAGGTCATATGAGTTGAAGGGCTCTCCTGGTACATTAGAAGCGCTTATGGAGCGAGAATAATCTCCTGAGTTGCGAATCTGGTCCTTCTGGGTGGGTTTGAGTGACACAGAAGACACGTGGGATGACAAGACATGGCATCAATTATTCCACCGTCGCTCCACTCCTCGGATCGATAAATTATTCTTTTTCACGGTAATCAGGTCAGGAAACCGGGTAACAGGTAGTCAGACAACCATGCATGTAATGTAACGACAAAGAATATCAACATGTTTATTTTCTAATGTTTGTTTATATTTCCTATCACTCCGTAGGAAGAATTCTTTGGCTTCAATTCTACTTTCTACTTTGACCACTACTCTCAGACTTTCTCCAAAGAAATAGTACAAGGTTTCAGTCCTCTCATTTGTACTTCTCTGGTCATTCATAATTCCAATTGAGATTGAGACTGACTTAATTACTAACTTTTGACTAATTAAAAATTCTAATGAATTCAGGAAGAAATTCCGAGTTGTATGGGATGACTAATGATGATGTGAGAGTAAATGAGGAAGTGAAAGTCCTGATGGATTATTGTGCGTGTCACATGTACTCTGTCAAATGAGGAAGTAATGAGAACTGAGACACCTGTCCAATTATTTAATTACTCAGACAGCCTATTCGTCTCTCATTAGGCAACTACGATCTGCCACCGAATTAATGAGAATCACTTTGTCTTTCCTAGCACTATCTGTATGTCTGCCGTAAATCTTCCAATAGAACCTGGGTTCCGTATGGTTCTTGATTTTCTCCATGCACCCTAATGGAGAAAGTTCACCAGGTCAAAGTAAATGGACGTATTCAGCAAAAATTGATATATACGTGTTGTGCAGAAATTTAAATGGAAAGAACGGGGGAAGTT
This sequence comes from Protaphorura glebata, assembly GCA_034694305.1. Taxonomy (NCBI): domain Eukaryota; kingdom Metazoa; phylum Arthropoda; class Collembola; order Poduromorpha; family Onychiuridae; genus Protaphorura; species Protaphorura glebata. The sequence goes on from JAQFYE010002578.1 coordinate 14,817, forward strand.
TTTATTTATTTTTGACTGCAAGAGTGAAAATTACTTGAACTGTGACATTTTTTTTGTGAAATATAAATATGTGGTGGGGCCCTGGACTCAAACAAAGACGCAAAAACATTGGTGTTTAGTGTCAAGAGAATGTGATCTAATGGAAGGTGTCAACTAATCGGATTTGGATGACACGGGGAGTAGGACCACACCGCAAAACATAAGCTTGCCAGTATTGAAGCTGTGTTACCCGCAGTAATTCGGTTACTTCCCGCCATCCCGCCTCGGCACCCGCCATCCTTATGACTTTTGAAAATGAACATGTACCTTCGTCCATGGATGTGTGAGTTGACTAATTAAAACATAAAACAAGTTCGTAATAACGCAAGTGCGGTTTCTGTGGGAAAATACGGAAATTAGATCCGCCACACGTGGGAATGAAGGATGAGCATCCTCACATCCACCTCAGGAGAAATATTCTCTGCTCATGGATTCAATTACATTCCGCATTGAAATTTGCATGTGTACTAATTGGATGTGTAGAAATAATTATTAATTGAGCGATGGAAATCAAATCCAAATAGAGTGAGTGGAGTCTACAACGGACAGTGTTACAAGATCCCATGCATGGTCAAGGACAAACACCTGAGGACAGAGGACATCATGGCACCCAGTAGAGGTGGGAAAGGGCCGGGCCCCGGCCCTAGAAAAGGGCCGGGCCGGGCCAAAAACCAGGCTCAACTGTCAAGGGCCGGGCCGACGAACTTCCCCGATACGAGGGCCGGGCCGGGCCAAGACGAAAATGATCATATTCAGGGCCGGGCCGGGCCGGCCTTAAAATATTTTCACGGTAAATTAAACAGACTAAAAGGCACTACTATAGGGTAGACATGTATAAGGACCGGGCCGGCCCTAGAAAAGGGCCGGGCCGAGTCGAGAATCTGGTGTAACCGTCAAGGACCTAGCCGGGCCGGGCCGACGGATTTTTCGGGTACAAGGGCCGGGCCGGGCCAGATGTTGGATGGAAAATAATTTAGTAGGGCCGGGCCGGGCCGGACTAGGAAGACTTGTAGGGCCGGCAAAAGTCGGCCCTTTCCCACCTCTAGCACCCAGCAACAAGAACAGGAATCAAAATGTTTACTTCTGGCCTCTATGTTTCTAGTTTCAACCTCAACTACCAAAAGTGAGATATACAATTCTAACAAATGTAATGCACGGTATTGGTATGACAAGATGTTTTTTCTTCACCGGAGTGTGTCCCTACTACTTGGGGTACCGCCTGGCCAAACAATAATCAAATCTTAAGGATTTTGATATTGTTTGCCATACCCTACGGTGCGTGCGAACTAATGTGTGGAATCAATGTACCAAATGTGAATACGTATTGTTATTGTATAGTCGTTCCTTATACAGCAGTTTCGGTATCCCTATATTAGTACATATAGGTAATGCCTATGAACAACGCTCTATACAAAACGCACTTTGGATTTGGGGATAAGAATTGGAGATTGATGGAATCTGAAACGTGAGTGAAGGATGCGATGGAGGGTCCTTGAGTCAGAAATATCTGGACTCAAGTGGTTCCTTCGAACTGTTCCAGTCCATGCCGGGCATTCCGTTTCTTCCCATTACTCGGATCAGGATTCCAACTTCGGATCTTCTCCAGCAATTCACGTCACATCACAAGGACCAACTTCAAAAGATTCAAAAGAATCAGAGTTCATCGCTCAACACCAATCCCAGGGATTTTTCTCTTTTCCACCCCGATTTATCCATCAAGTGCGCTACGTGTGACCTTTCATGAGTTTTCTTACGGGAGTCAAGCGCCAAATATATCTGAGGTAGTAAGTATTCTACAGAGTGGTTCATAAGGAGTTGTTCCTCATTCTCTTTATTGTGACTTGGCCCAAACACAATACTTACACAGTCATTCACATGATTTACCATTGCATCACATCTCCAGATTGAAAATTGCTCATATGAACACTATTATTTAGAGATCTTATTGTGCAACGTGTTAAGTCCTCCAATGCATTCGAAATTCAAGTTAAAGGAAGTAATGATTCTGACCTACCCTGGAATTACATATTCGAAAATGTAGAAAAGTAGAAACCTTGGTGCCAGAATCGAATGAGTCCATTTCGACTGCCATTTTCTGGCAGAACTGATACCTCATTTCGTATGCCCAACGGAAACTCGTTCATGGGAAAGAGGTGAATTTACGTGAGGTGCATGCGAACCACAAGGAAACACTTTCACCTGTCCAAATATCTGGAGTACCCTTGTCACAAATAACGAGGTATCTTCTACCTCGTTGTATATCCTTCAGCCTTCAGATTGTTTTAACATCAGAACGTTATATCAGTGGCAAGCACGTTATAAGGAGGTTTCACGGTAATTCGAATCCTTCAAGACTATTTGGTAACATTTAGATGAGAGTCGAAATCTGTGATGGTCATATCAAAATAAGCATTCCCCGTTAGGCACATGCAGTCCATCATTATTAAGTATTGGAATACATTCTATTCGTCCTGCCAAAGATACCCCTAGTAGTATGAAAATATCCTGTTTGGCAGATATCATACATGGTGAACCCTGTACACAAAGAAATGTAAGAGGCTGCCTACGACTGTGCTACGACGAAGTACTGACAAATGGATGATACAATATTTATACTCACAACATTTTGTCGTGACCTGATGAGTATGAGTGGGTTTTTTTCTTTGTAAGAATTTTCCTTGTGAGACTGATAGTAAATCAGAGAGATGTGAGTTTGGTAAGATCAAAGATGTTCCATTTTAATCTTTGATGA
>JAQFYE010002579.1:0-17603 GCA_034694305.1 Protaphorura glebata
TCGCACAGCTCTACGTGCAAAATTTTAAAGTCACCCGAAATAATTTTGATCCGCAAATCGAATTTCACGTCGAATTTCGACAACTTTTATTGATTTTTATGGTAGTTTGTCGAAATCCATCCAGGATAAACCAAATAGGGAGTAATTCACGAGAGGCGAACCAAAATCACCGCTCTACCGAGCACGGAAGTACGTTCCTAAAAAATCGTTTAGTTAATAAAAGAACATCCTTTTCAAAAGAATGAACATCTTTTTCTCCTAGCAAAACGACGTGCCAGACTTTGTGACTATTTTCTGTTATGTAATAGCCTACATACATGCCTAATTTAAAATTATCTTCAAATTGCAGAACTGCACGGTTCAGGCATATAATATGGGGTTACGCAATATTCTGTAATCAGATTATCTCAAACTGTCCAGGAAAACGCGCGCATACTGCGAATTTCAAAAGTTCCTCCAGGAGCAATTCCGAAATTTTGTTTGATATTTTTGAATGAAATAGCCCGTGAATCTGAATTCATGAGTCAAGAATTTCTACTGCGTCCCATGTTATCTTTCATTCCGTTTGTGATTCCAGTATTACTGGTCTTAGTGATTGGGGCGATATTGTACGACCAGTTCGTAAAATACAAGAAAAGAAGGGTCCGTTTAGATGGAGAACATGTTGTGGTTAGTTCTTGAAATATTGCTATAGTTTTTTCCTTTTTATACTTGAGTGTCTTTCGACAGAACCGGCTACTTGAAATACACATATTATTTAATTTTTGATTATTGAAATCGGGATGTTAACTTTCCAGATACACAATTTGTTGTAATTTTACGATTTTTTCAGGATCGGTAGTGTAGACATATGGTTCTACAGGTCGATGCCGTAGTGGTCATATCACCATCGTCCCACAACTATATTCATCTACGCCCAATTTGAATGTGTACTTCTATGTTTTGACAGATAACTGGGGGTTCCAGTGGAATGGGGAAAGAAATTGCGCTCCTGGCGGCCAACAAAGGTGCCCATGTCACGATACTGGCAAGAGATGTGTCTAAATTAGAAGAAGCTCACAAGGATATCCGCTCTAAATGTACCACATCAGAACAGAAAATAAACTACTTTCAGAGTAAGCAATGAAATGAGCCTATATACTCGACCTTCCCAGTTATGTTTTAGAAATAAAAAAAAACAACTATATTTCTTTTAATAGCGGATGTTACAAATTATGAGAGGACAAAGGAAGCGATGCAACATTGTGAGACAGAAATTGGGCCGGTCGACATTTTGATCAATTGTGCGGGTTATTCATACCCGTCTAAACTCGAAGACATTCCTTTGAAGCACGTGAAAGTGAGATATTATTTATTCGTTGTTGTTAGTGTGGCAATGCAACCAGCCCTTGTCGCTTCGCCAGGTTGGGCGTCGGGTTGAAATGCCGATGTCTTTCTTTAGGAAGTTTTTCTTTAGGGGTATGTACTTCTTTAAGCAAAGTCGGCTAATTCACATTGTCGGAAATGTCAGTTAATTAGTAGGCGTACAAATTATTAGAGCAGGGTTTGAACAAACTCGAGCATTTTAACTATTTTTTAATTTTTTTTTTAAATTGTAGGGAATGATGGACATTAACTACATGGGTACGGTGCATGCTGTTAGAAGTGTGTTAGGGTCGATGAAATCACGCCGAAAAGGAAAAATCGTCGTTGTTTCTTCAGTTGGAGGTTTAATTGGATTGTATGGGTACACTGCCTACGCCGCATCGAAATTCGCACTTCGAGGCTTTGCAGAGGCACTTCAAATGGAGGTTAAACCATTTAAAATTAGTGTCACCATCGCATTTCCCCCAGATATGGACACGGCTTCTCTTGCAGAAGAAAACAAAGTCAAACCTTTGGAGACAAAATTAATTTCGGAGATGGGAGGTCTTTTACAGCCCTCACATGTCGGGCGGACAATTCTTGAGGATACACTTGTAAGTACTATTAGTTTCAGATCATTTTAAATGTGTTCTAATGAGATGACTACGGTTATCGTCAATTCCTTTGGGAGTTGAGATTACCATACAAGCGAATGCGTGTAGCAATTTTAAATAAATCGGGACCCAAGCCTTTTTATCGCTACCCAGCCAGAAAATATTCTAAATTCAGCAATGATTTTTCTCTTCCATTCAGAGTGGAGACTTTTTCAGTACTACTGGCCTGGACGCTTTCATTACTTCGTCCATTTGTGCAGGAATGTCACCAATGTCTTCACTCTTCAGCTTAGTTGTTCAGGTGAAAATCAATAATTTAGAATTTTATGAGAAACCATAGTTTTATTTTGACTATTTCTGTCTTGTAGAGTACGTTACTTGGACCCCTACGATTGATCGGGTTGGCGTACATTTATTACTTCAACGGCATAGTTCAAAAATGTGCCTTAAAAAAGGAGCGACAGAAAAAGGCTGAATAAATTCGTCCAGTCTGACGTTTGACGCCGGTTGGGATACTAATTAACCAAAAAATCTAACACAATTAAAACATTCTTTCATTTTCTGTGTTAACTTAAAAACCATTCCAGTCAAGGATTTGAGCGCTGATACAAATTAATTAATGTGCAATATTGGTACAGATGGATATTTTTATTGACTACATGTGTAGCTGTGAGTATATAATTGAAAACAGAATAAATTAAATGACTCATTCAAAAATTAAACGAGAAACATTAATTTGATACAATTCAGGTTTTAGCACTGGAAAGGTAGATGCTGTGCTGAATAGCTAGACAGCACCCATTTCTGCTTTTATAGTCCAATTTTTTCAATGCGAATAAGTACTTCTGGCTCCTCCGAATTGTAACGTGATAATTGCATAGGTTAAAATAATGCTGCCAGCCTGTAAAACACAATAATATTATGATTTTGTCCGTAGTTTTCCTCAATGCTAAAAAGGCAAAACGTACGGTTCCTAGAAATCCATATGTTACCGTGAAAAAACGACCGCCGGTTATCCCAATGTTTCTATTCTCCACTTCCAAGTAGTTGGCAATATCTCTCAAGTTATTCATTGGTCTTGTCAGCAACCAGGTTTTAAAATAGCTCGCCTTCAATAAGTTTAACATAAACAATAACTCTACTAATTTCTTAATTTCGACGCAGATTTCGGCGGACATTAAATATTTTCATTTACGCTTCGAATGATATCACCAGCTTTCGGGAACTTTTGTAAAGGTTCCTTTAGCACCATGTGTGTTAATAAATTGTTAAAGAACATTTCATATATTTTTGAACAACGAACTTGATAATGTGCCTCTGCCGCTAACATGAACAGGAAGAAATATTCCACATCGTAAATTCCCATTCTGAGTTGTAGACTCCAACTTCCAGAGTCCAAAATATCCACGGTTCCACCGGCAAAAAATGTGATCAAGGAGACGAAGCAAACCACGTAGAAAGGACCAAGGATTGTGTTGATTTTCTTAAAATTTTCTTTCAGTGCTCCATATAAATGTAAAACCTGAAATACATAAAATAAACTCACTTTATTTCAAGTGTGGAGTAATTTATCATAGGGGTGACGTCAAAACCGTCGAAAACGGGCAGCAGAGCTGAAATAGTTAATTTTATGGTCGTTTTCACTATTGTCAACATTCGGACTGGATTTTATCATAATAATGGGCATAATATGAAAGTATTGGCATTTAAGATTTTACGAACATGTTTGTCCATATTTTCCGACGATTCTTCATCTAGTTCTTCCAAACAGCGTCTGAATTCCTTTGTCATCTTGCAGCATCCGATAGAAGAAATTAGACAGAGCGCTCCAATGCAGTCAATCAAGACGAATTTGTAAGCACGAAGTGCTAACAATAATGACGCCAAAACCGTTACGATAAAGCTGACATCGTCATTTGGGTTCTTTGAGTCCCCGTCCTCCAGTGAGGGAATCAGATTTATTTCATAACGAAATCGATGAACAAAGCGGTTAAAACTTTCAAAGAAGTTCGGTTGACTTAACTTGTCAGACAAGAACTTGCAGATGAATGCGAAGAAACTGCAAATGATTAGTATGATCCATGCCAGCCCAATTAATCGTCTCGCCTAAATAATTAAAACTATTTGAATACAGTTCGTTCATTCCCTACCTATAAGGTGGTTCACAACCTTTTACCACTTCCCCTACAGTTGCATCGGAGTTGCAGAAAAATTTAGGATGTGGAATTTGTGGATAATCTTATAAGATCTAGTAAATTATTATTCCTGACGTCAATTCTATGCAATGCGAAAATGCGATCCTATTAGTTTCAGACGACACAAACAAGAAATCTTAAATTAATTGCTACCTCATTGATTTTGTAAGGTGAACCTTGCGCGCCATTTTATTATGAAGAGCTCTGGAGTAGCAATTAAATCATCTACAAATATCCCATCTTCATACAACCCTCACATTCGCATTCGCATCTCTGTGGGAAGGAGTCGAGGCAAATAGTTTTGAGACACCCTATGGCGCTGGAAGAAATCTTGAATTACCTTTTGTGATTTCACTTTGGAAACTTTAGAATCACAGCTTCCGGAAATTGACAAAATTGTTTGTTGCCGGAACCAGGTAAACAAATACACCAACATAAAATGACGACGTTATCCTTTCACCGATAACAAAAAACAGAGCCGGATGTATTCGAACTTTTCCTGTAATTGACCCCCGTATCTCCAAAATGGAATTTAAGCACAATATAAGATGGACAACTCCACAAATGACCTGCTTCGAAATAAAATTGTCGGTTTTAGGATTACAAATGCAAAGTAATTAGAAACACATGCATATTTGAGATCAAGAATAAAGTGTGATCCAAGCTCAGCTGATCCACCGTGTAAGAGTTATTGTAATTAAATAATACCCGGTGAGGTAGGTCCGTTGAAATTCGATAAGATTTGTCGTCGGGCTGTATAATTTTGAATGGGATAAAAAACAAGTAATAGAGGACGTTTAAACAAACTTCAAAATACGAATAGAGCGGTAACGAGAATTTTTCGGTCTCATCGGCTAGGACTTGTGTCGTATGATATGTACTCTGCTCATCAGTGACTAATTCGTGATTAGTTTTATTCTCTGGAACACGTATACTGTCTTCGTTCTTCCTAAGTATATGTCTAATGAATAATTGCTTCATTTTCACGGACTTTGTATAAAGATTTTCAAATCCGACGAAGGAGAATAAAATATCACCGTGTTCAACTAAGAGCGGATTAAGATAAAAGGTGTCGTACTATTTATTGGTTATGCACCATTCCAACTGAAATTACTACAAAATATTAACGCCATCTGATAAGTAAATTAATCATTTTCTAATCTCTGGAAGATATTCGCATCACAGCTTCAAGGATCATTAATTCCCTTCTGTGTACTGTATCTTCACTAATAATCAATTTGTCCTCATCACTATAAACTTGCATGTTTTATGGGATTTCAGATAGAACCACGTCTATAATAGAGTTTAATTTCCGCTAAATGATAACTTAAACAATTCCTACATCATTACTTCGCCAGTTAGATAATTCGTAAATAATTGATTATCAATTCTGAAGAAGAGAACTACTGTTTCCCGAAAGGTCGATTATATATGTATGTTTTTATACGAAAACGTCACCCAAACTAAAGATGCGTAAAAAGTGACAATGCTAAAATCGAGACTATCTTCTTGTGAAACCAAATAAAGTGTGAACTACCAGTTAGGTTTGCTGAAATACTTGCATAATAGAAAACTACAATTAAGTAAGGCAATTCGCCAATTGGTTTTTCTGTAGTGACCGACTTCATACTATTCGTAGATTATGTATACTAGACTCACAAAATATTTGTCTAATTGAATTTAATATTAAGTGAGGTAATAGCCAAACAATGTCTCACAATTAAATTCGCCTCAGAGAATTACGAGAGAGAATTGGTTTTCGGTCAACGATCTAGTTCTACCCACTTAATTGCATTGTGAGGAAATGAGGAATGTTATGCTGGTTTCTTTACAGGAAACTAACTAACTAACTAACCAACTACAGGTAGGCTACAAACAATATGCATTAGGTACTATACTCTTGAATAAATTGGAATCAATAAATTAATTAATGATCCAATGAATGCAAGCATCTTGAAAAGGATTTTGCCACCGAGCTTGGCGTTGACATCGACCACGCTACCTGCTCACAAACGTGAGATTAAGCACTTAGTAGATGATATGACAAACACCAAACCGAATTACAGAAAGTGGACAATTTAACAGAAATTCTGAGTAATTTTGGCGCTTCTATTGTTAAAATTTTAAAAATCCATTCAATCTCACATCCATTCAATGCCTAATCCGTTGAAAAACGATTATCCCAACGCACTCTACACGACAGATCCAATTGAATTATTAACCTTGGTTCTTCCTGTTCGTTGACGAAATCGTCATGTCATAAGCCGAGGACTCCGTGGCCGTGGCGTGGTAACCACCGAAACTATAAGTAGCTACACGCCGCCATACGCCCCTTCAATTCAATTGATGAAAAATAGAAAAAAATGAGATCATCTGTGTCCATGTTTAGTGAGGTCAAAGTGGCCAGTGAACAAAAATGGTGATTCGAGTTCGGGTTAAAGTGGTCAAGGTCAGCTAAACGTTTTCCATTTTGCGAAAGTTCAGCGGAATTCTAAATATGAAAATAGAACCATTTCCCTTCTCAGTCGAACCCAAATTAGAATTTATTTAATGATTTAGAGTTTATTTAACTGACAAAGAATTTATTCACCCCATAATCAACTACACGTCGAACAATCAACAATCGGATCTGATAGTGAATTTTTTATTCGAGGGAGAGTACAATATGAACTTTGTAATACGACGCAGACGTACGAGTCTATAATTATGTCAAGTGCACCTCAAACGCGAACACTATATGTAATATGTTATCAATAACTGCAGCATTAAGTGATTATCGATTTAAATCCGCGATGCAATGTGGAAGTCCTTAATATCCAAGTCCAATAGTTCCTATAAAAATAATACATTCCATTATGGAATTTGCAATTCTGTAATCCTGCGTCAGCTCCCCTCTTCATCAATATGAAATGAAATCCCAATTTTAAGTTTACTCTGATGATAAAACGCGTTGAATCATTGCAATGTGTCAATGTCCATTTCAATTTAATCCACCCAGAAATTACGAAATCCACGCGAATGCTAATTGAATAATCATGACCATTAAATAACACAGAATTATGAGTAAGCTGTCTCATTCTCTTACAAAATTTCTTTTCGTTTGGGTTGTTTGAGTAACTTCAGAATAATTCACGATTTCATTAACTTATTCTTACTCTTGTACTTTTATGTACTACTCTCCCTTATAAGATGGGATTTCACACATAATGCAACATAAATGTCATTACCAGTCTCAAATAACACTTTTGCATAATATGCGTCCGGTCCTACCTGTTTATTTTTTAAACATTTCTCTGTCCAAATCATTTACGTTAACAAGCCCGCTTCACTCGTTCACCTTGGCTTTGGCTAAGAATTGCGAATTTACATGAATTGATTTATGCAGATATTGAAAGACAAGCTGGCAACACAACAGAGTAAACAAAATGATGAATATAACGTGTCATTTCGACGAAAACAGAGCAGATACTAGTAGCCAGTATATTTATTTAGATTTTTCCGGTACCAATAGAGCGCACGTTCGTTGTTTCAAGAATACTCAACAAAATTGAATAAAAACAGAGAATGGGATCATCCTTAACTAGAATATAAACCCATAGCATAAAAATGGGTTCCATTGAACGTGAATTGGATTCGATTCGTGCCCAGTCCAGTTTTCTTTATTACACTGGAATCTGAGTGAACAAATTTGTTTAGTTGATGCTAACTTGCTACGTTACTCGGTTTCTCTTAACTAACTCACAATAAATCATGACACCTAGTTGCGTAAGGTAAACTAATCCTTCCGAAAACTAAACTACTCTCATCAATTAAATGAAACTAAATATTGGTGAACAGAATGATATAGTGACAACTTCATACTTCTCGAGTAGTCAAGAACTACTTAACTTAAAGTGGTTAGAATGGTAAAGGTCTTGACTTCAAAAAATAAAATTTCTTTGGGTTAAAACGGGTTTCTATTAGTACATTTTGTCTAGGAGTGTCACTGATAATTTTGCGTAGACGGAAACAAGAAATTAGAAATGAAACTATGCATACTGCAAAAAATTCTCTTATGAAATGATTCAACTTATCGGTATCCGTAAACTTAAATCTGCCAGGAATAAATTGTGCACATTTTACCATCTGCAATTTCTTAGGGCATATGACCTGTCTTGTATAAAGCGTTGCATTTTATTAAATTAAATCGAATTGAATTAACAACAAAGTGAACGGAAATTTTCTAGTTGACAGAAACGAATAATTAAAAATGAAAGAAATACCGGGACTCCAAGAAAAGTACTAGCAAAACATCATTTTCTGGAAACTCTTATTGACTTGTTAGAATCATGAGTGGTGTACAATGGAATTCATATTATTCCTTGGAGGAAAAAGGGCGAAGACAATTTAGATGAAATCACACACGAAGGACACATGAAGGTATACGTTCGCAATAAAAAGGTCTATTTTTGAAAACTCCAGTGATATAATTATAAATTGTACGGACTTTGCACATTACCTTACACATATTCTACAAAAAAATATGATTTCAGTGAAATATAATTTAGTATTGCTGGACACGACGGATTGAATTAAAATTAAGAATAGCATCATTGAAATTATAACTACGGTGGACCATGGTCATGGTCACATTTTACAGACCTGAATGGGTATGTGGGAATGGGAGTTATGAAAGGTTAAACTGTTGCTACTATAAAGAATAATGATTTCATTGTTGAGGGCACGACTAGACTGCTTAATGTTTTCAATTTCCATCAGTTCCACACTTCTATCCAATTATATGAAATGAAACACTTGCACCTTCGTGACCATCTTTTGTTTTACCTTCTGCGAGTACGACTACTCGCGTGGCCTAGCAGCTACTAGCATATATTCGCAATTTCGTATATTATTTATCCCTTTAATCATTGGGACTGCCGACGAGGACTATAAAGATTAGATGACGTCAAAACTTGTTAGAATGTATCTATGTAAATGTTAATGTTGACCAGTACTTTTTACCATAAGGCTATTGTTGACTACCTTGACTCGTTGGCAGTGATGTGATGATTGTTTACTAATGCAATACCAACGGCAAGGATTCATTAAAAACTTGATTACGTAAAATATTGTTGAGCCCCATTATCTCATGTTATTATCTTGCCGACTGGCGTAAAGTAAAGAGTGTGGTGTTAAAAGCGAAAAGAACAGATCAATCGGCGGCAAAGGGCTAGGTCAGAGTACAGTACAATGTAGGATTTTTGATGTGCACTGGAGAAAGAATCTGGACTTGGAACAAAAGTTCAATTAGTGTAGTAGTGATAATTCTAATTCCACTCATCAAGAGCTTAAAAAAATTGTTTCAAGATAAAAAAGCTTTAATTTTAATTCGTCCAAATCCCGTCCCGGTCTACTTACCGGGAAATCACGGTCACTGCTTACTAGTAACTCAGCCACTCGTCTTCTCCTGTGGAAGTTCACGGAGATTATTAATTTAAAAAGTCATAGAATTAAACATAATTTATTTGTAGTTCAAAATGAAGTATTTTAATTTAATTGTTGCTGGCGTCCTCGCCATTGTTGTGGGTTGTTGTATTGCTCAATTAACTGACGGTGTCATCCTTGATAATGAAGTTGGGGCAGTGAGTAGTGAAATGTTTTGGAAAACTATTGTGCCATTTTATTTGGAAAAAGTATTTTTAGAATTGAATGGAGTGAGTGGGGAGAAAATAAAGACACAAGTTTTTGAAGGAGTAACTAAACAATGTGCCGCGCATTCCATGGAATGGATTCATCAAATTGCGAATAATTCTGCAAATCTTATGGAATCTGAGAGCTGGGCTTTGCATTGTAAGTCCTTTCGCTGTGGTCTAAGGTTTGGCTAATGATTATATACTCAAATGTGAAGGTGTCCTGACAAAAATGAAATATGCGTTTTGTGATAAATTAAAGACGGAATCTAGAGAGCTGACGTCTCAAATAATAGATTTTCTGTTTTTATATTATACGATCTTCTGGCTTCACTTCATTATCTTTCAATTATTTGAATTTTTATGTCACTCGTGCGATGTCCACGAAAAGTATAGCAACTTCGAATTCATACAATATTCTCAATATACATTCAATGATATCATCGAATGTATATCTCAACTTCTAGGCTCCTGTCAACTGGTTTCATTTGATTATGTCGTGCGTGCAAACAAAATTAGACAAAGTAATATCTAAAGTTTATCTTTTTGCACTTTGTACGTATTTGAATTTAGATATCCTTACTGATAAGAAATTTTCGTGCGAAAGACATGTACCTACGTCAACGTACGAAGATTTTATTTAGTTTTATTCATCGTTTGCTTGAATCAATCTTTCTGATAGCAGAAGTTGTTTGTTGCATTTGTGTGAGTTATACCTTCTAAATTTAACCCTTTTTGCCAGGCAGATAGGCGATGCTTGTTGTGAGAACAATAAACGTTAGCCATTGTATCCATGCAAGCCTCAAAAAAGATGGGAAGGGTGACCAATTGAATTTTACATGCAATTTGTTGCCTATTTGGGTGTTCAGTAGGAGAGAATTGTTAGTAAATAATAATACGAAAATAGAAGCTGCATGTACTTAAGTTTGTGCAAATGCGTCATTTTATGTAAATGTTGAGTTTTCTTACATGACGATATAACAAGCTCTCATCAATCATAATCAGTGGCATATTATATTATTACTGATGAATCCAGTAGAATTGATAGTATGGATTATCACGTTGGTTCAGAAATTAGATAACATTTCTTTTATCTCGTGTCTGACCCTTAACGTAAAACCTTCAATACAGAAAGACTAGATAAGATTGAAAGCCAACCGGAGATGTAAGGTTAAAGTCTCCTGAGCACAAAAATGACCTTGTCGGCAAATAATATCCGCAAATATTTGCAGCATTCCATCCAGTGTCGGTGTCATTAATCTCAGATTATACTGAAACCTCAAATGGAACCTTCATTCTCGTAAGCTTAGCGTTCTCGTGCTAGGAAAAGTGGTTTCCTGGTGATAAAGCCAGTTGAGGTGGTCCAACTCATTAGTTGAAAAGATCAATAAACTGTTTTTAAATTGTCAAAATGGAATTGTGGTGTCACATAAATACTGGCAAGAGTATTGCCACATTAAGCAAAGCGAAAGCATCATTATGGCCGATTCCGCGTGAACAATTTACTATTTGTCAATGAAGTTGGAAATGCGATTATAGGCCTTAAATTCCCCAAAAAAGAAAAAAATACCCTCAGTACTTATGACCTTAAACCACGTAAACAGCTATAACGATAGAAAGCGCTGCGCAATTATGCCATGACCGGCGATAGACGTATTTTAACATTTCTGACTTTTCTCATTTGCGGAAAACCGGTTTTCCATTTCTGCCTACCTATGAATTAGGTCTGCCGAACTGGGAATTGTCACTCCATTATTTGATATAAATATCAAACGGTGTGAACGGAATCTCTCAACCAAAAGCTCATCATTATTTTTAACGTAAGAACATCCAACGAAATGTGATGGAACAATACTTGCACATCGTTTGAGGATCAGCGAATGGCAAATTGCTTTTTTTAAATACAGGGTCCCAAAAGTATTCGTGTTGCATGGTTATCTGCTGAACAACTTATTGCACATAAAATCTAATATATAAGCACGTTTTTGAGTAATATTATTGTGTATTTAGTGTGCTTAAGCATTCTGCGAATCTTCGAAGCAAGAATTTTAATGTTTCTGGCCCAATTGAATTTCTTTCTATCAAATAAATTACGGTATCGTCTGTTGCTAATTTTTATGCAACATTGTTGAAGAAATTCTATTGGTGGCCATTGATTTTACTTAAAATTTGGCCTAGCATGGAATTGACCCCCCCCCCCCCCTTCGATTAGCTGGTGGTTTAACTATCCACATGGAAATAAAAAATTAAAGCGTTACCATTTTCTAATAGAAGTTTGCTAAAGTTCCTTTTCTAATTCAACAGTGACCGATGCTTGGGCCAAAGCACCTGAGGGGTTCTTATCAGGTCACACAAATGCGTTAGGTGACTACGATGAATGCCTCGCCGTCAGAGCTAATGGGTTAAACCCAAGTCAATATGTTGATGACCCTAGAAATATCCCTACCAGTTTCCGAGGAAAATATTGCATTTCAATGGTGTTTCCAAAGGAATCCCTCAGCGAAATGAAGTTCTTGAAGTCTACTAATGGGAAAAGAGCGGCCGTGGTTGAGGAAATCATGGTAAAAATTTAACAGTGGTTTGAAAACTCAGAAAAAGAAACTAAAAATGTTTTATCAATATATAACGTTTATTTGTTTGTGTAGGAATTCATTGGCGATTTGACTGTCCCTTGGCTCGTTCCATCATTTGGAAGTTGTTTCCCATCAACCTGCACAATAGATGAGGCTCAACTTATTGTTGAAAATTTACTTGAAGTTTTGAAGGTTGAGGACAAAATAGATTTTTATATGTTCGATTGCATCACGGATGAATCTCTGAGCTTTGATACTGGGGATATTGTTTACTCGTGCGTGAAATTTACAATTATAATACAATTACAATTAACATAATCTAGGGAGTGTGCCTGCCTTAATCTTGGCTTGACAGCTAGGCCAGGCCCGCGTAGTAAATCTAACAGGTGTTAATTGTGTGGTGATGACTTTTTAAATTATATTTAGCTGCATTTTGGGAGTCGTCATCCTGATTTGCTTGTTAACAACGTTGGTCGATCTCTGCTCAAAGAAATCTAGTAATGAAGGTAATTCAAAAAAAAATCATTTCCGTGAAGAATAAATTCCCTTGGTTCCACTCCTTTGCGATTTTGGGTACGGCTGCTGAGGTCATATCAACCGAGCAAAACCAAGATTTTGTATTTTGTCACTCGTTTTAGTAATTTGCCACACCTTTTCTACAGAGTGAGACCCAGGAGGATTTACAAATTATGTAAGGTGACATATTTAATGTAAATCTCGAATTCAAATCCGCATTTATCTCAGCTTCCGTCATCCAGTTGTCCTCGACAGAATTCCTTAGAAAGAAAATTAATTTGAATTTTAAATCCTGTGCTTATAGGAAAAAGTCCATTTCTAGCTTTCTCTTTCAAACAAAGCTTAAGAAATTGGCTGAGTACAAAACCCGACGAAGAAGATAACATTGGACTCAGATGTCTGAGCGGTCTCCGATTTTTGACGGTTGCATGGATAATTCTAGCTCATACTTGGGAAATGCCAATACTTGGTTATTATCCTGCTTGGAATAAAGTTGATTTGAAAAAGGTAAACCATATACAATTCAAGTGAAACCTGTTCCCGAGACCACCTGAGTTAAACGACGCGACGCCTGTATTAGTTGCTGTGTATCATACCTCCTAGTTATAAACTAAGTCACTCTAGCGCATTTTTGTGATCCGGACCTGGTCGCCTGGAACAGGTTTCACTATAATAAAATCCAAAAAGATTCGACAGCTGAAAAGACTGACTTGTTTGGATTCCAGCTCCATCAGCATTGGTCAACACTGTTAATCACAAACAGTAATGTTGCAATGGACACGTTTTTCGTCATCAGCGGACTCATGGTCTCTTACAATTTGCTCAAAGCAGTGGATACATACAAGAACCGATTTTTAAGTATCGTAATTTCTTTTTTCAGAGGATTGCTGAGGTATTAGTTCTAATTAAGAGTCTAATGTACAATCCAACACAATATAAGTATCAAGATGAGTTAAACTAATTCATATTGTCTTGACTTTGAAAGATTGACACCCATGTACGCCCTAATTATTGGTTTCGCGGCAACCTTGTGGCAATTTCTTGCAAATGGTCCATATTCCGGGTTTATAAATGACTCTGCTTCCAGTTGCCAAAAGAATTGGTGGACAAATCTCCTGTATGTTAATAACTTTGTGAACGCGACCTTTGAAGATATGGTAATTGATTAGTTCCATTAGCATTTATAATTTACTCACGTATCACTCGTAAATTCCGGTTATTACAATTAATTTATGCAATTCTTATTGTACTCATACAGTGCTTGACAGATTCTTGGTACTTCGCCAACGAAATGCAATTTCTTTTATTGTCACCTCTAATTATCCTGTCTCTTTGGAAATGGCGAACATTTGGGCTCCTCATAACGACTCTCACTATTGCGGCCTCGGTTTTGACTCCCACACTTCTCACCCAAGATCAAGAAGAATTGCCTTCGACAATTCCAACGAGAGAGTAAGTCACTAAACTCAACTTAATTTACTTCCCAGAATTTCAGCCAAGTTGATCAGTTTTTGACGATTTTGAATTTAATATTCTCCCGGGGTATTGTGAGACTTAGTCAGGTAGTTAATTTTGAGAGGAAGTACTTTGAGAATTACGTCAAGATCAAATGCGGAATAATAATATGACACCTGAAACTAAAACAAGTGCATATGTGGGCAAAATGTGATTCACCTTGAATTACCACAGAATTTAACTTCAATCTTAAAATATTATTGGTCATATCACAAGAGAAGTCCCGCGCCGAATGCTTTGAAGCTGTTTCCATTTTCTTTTTATTATATTAGTAAAGCGTGTCAACCATTTATATTTTTATCATCCTCAGTTTCCGACAATATTTCAAAGACATCTACATTAAGCCTTGGAATCGGGCAAGCCCTTATTTGGCTGGAATCGTGTGCGGTTACCTCATCTACATTACCGACAAATCCGTGAAGCTCTCAAAACTGGCTATCTTGGCCGGGTGGTTATTATCTACAGCTGCTGCATTGGCAATTATACTTGGAATATTCCCGTATTTTGACCCAATTGAAAAGATCCCGAAGACTGAGGCTGCCCTCTATGCCGGCTTTCATAGGTTTGGCTGGGGAATTATTATTTCCTGGATAGTATTCGCGTGCTCAAAAGGATACGGCGGATATATCAATCTCTTCTTATCCTGGAAAGTATTTGTTCCTCTGGGAAGACTTACGACAGCCACATATCTTGTCTCCTTACCTGTCCAAATGATCTTACACCTCAGGTTTCGTCAGACATTGACACACGATGCGACCACTATGGTAATTTATATTCAGTAATTTATATTCAGTAATTTAAAAAATATTCCTGGTTAGGAAACTTAATCGAACTTAAATACTATCCACAGGTCTACTTTTTCCTCGCCGATTTGGTATTATCTTTGTTCGTGGGCTTCCTATTCATGATGATCATTGGGATGCCATGTTATCAGCTTGACGACATTCTTTTACAGCAAAGTAAGCGAATCTATGTACCTTAAACTTATTCAGTTAGATTGAATCTATAAACCATATGTCCCAAGAATAACCACCCCCCTAATTGTCGCTTCCATAGTGACAAAACTTTTGTAAGTTACTGCCCTTCAAATCAATTCAATAGCTCACCATCACAGTATGTTATCCAATTAAATGTCTTGACTGTAACATAATTTCACAACTTGTTCAGAACAAATTATAAACAAAGGGGAGGTGGTTATTTTTGTGACAGACGGTATGGTATATGGACCTCGAAAACGCATATAAACAGGGTTATAAAACTCGATAATTTTGTTCAATATAAACAGAAGAAGAAATTCAAGACGAAGATTTAGAGTTAGAAATGCGGCCTCGCCAAGAACGATTTGGAATATTTTACGATCGAGACGTTTCCATACCCATGGATGATTCAAAAAAGAAAGGTAATTTGATTGGAGATTTCCGGTGCAGTAATTAATTTCCCTCATCGCAAATAAGCAAATTATATTTAGCGAAGTATGTACATATTAATTTAACACATACTTAATGCAAATTTGAATTGAACAGGTAAAAGAAGAAGGGGAGGAGCTCACACAAGTATTGAAATGCAACCAAGACATGAGCGACACGGAATTTACTACAATAAGGACGTATCTTCTTGTGTTGACCAAAATAAAAAACGGTAGTTCCTGCCATTCGGTGAAGAGTACAGAGCTAAGTATAAGTGTTGTTGAATGTCTTTGCAATTATTACTATGTGGTATGGTACTCGTACTTGTGACTTTTAACAGAGACACTTCTTGTCAGTGCAGTGAAAATATTTTACAAGATGTTAAAAGAATTAATGATCTAATTTTTGTTGATGAAAATTATATGAAATGTTTATTTTTGGAAGCCCCGACTATCTTATTTATTTTTTCTGCAAGGGAATGAGAATTTGACTTATTGCTATTGCTGGTACTTCGGTACAAAATCGAGCCGTAAAACTGGTTTTCCTGCAGGTTCGTCATGAAATTACACCGAGTTGATGACAGTCCGATTTTGACACACTATCAGTTGATTTCATTTCCTATGAGGTCAAATGTGATTATCATAATAAACTATTACAGTGAATTACATATATGTAAAGAAACGCGAAAGTCCGAAATAGACACCTGAAATTTTTTATTTGTCATTAGCACGGGTTTAGAACAACGTAATAATGAAGTGCATATTCACCATAAGTTTATTTTTTAATGATTTGACTAAATTGTTTCTGTCACCACCGTTCTCGACAGGAGCAACTGATAAACTTGTAACTGTACATACAGTCTTGCGCTATCGGACGTTCACCTTAACTGTAAGCGAGAATCGAATTAGCTAATTCCAACTGGATCGTCAGTTTGGAATAGTAATGGAAAATAAACTGCGAAAGAATTTTATTAATATTTTCACTGCGAAGGATTTTCTTCAAGCTAATACATAGTAATTTGTAGTTTTATTCGTAATGCTGATATAAATATGTATAAAACGGGCTGCAGCCAAAACCACAACAAAGAAAATTTGCTGGTAGTAAACAAAATTGTTAGTTTGGTGGGTAATTGTAGATTAGGAAGAAGGTAAAAATAAATGAAAAATTAAAGTTCATTAACCTTACGATTAGTGCGCCACACAGAAATCTCTGTTTCAATAATTCAGTGAACATATTATGAATATGGAGGTCAATATTCGGGTAGAGAATATTAAATTAAACTAGGTCAGTAAATTGCATGATTTGTTTACAGTAAGTTGTTGAACACAAAAAGTACTGACGGAAACTTGTAGTCTATTGAGCTCTACATAATTTCTGATTTTTTTGTCACATCATTTCATACCCGTTGCTTTTGCTGTGTAACATGGTGCACCATGTGTATGTTGTCATCACCTCGGGGTAACGTAATATACTCTACTAGCTAACCCGTGCAAAATAAAATTTTGCAGAAAATCCTTATACATATTTGGCAAAGTGACTCACACGCATGGTTCCCGTTCTAGAAAATCGTGTTCCAAATCATTTTCACCATTAACAATGTCAAGCGCCCGCGCGCCCCGTTAACATCGTCCACGGAATGTGATGGAGGACAGAAGAACTAAAAAAAATTTGAATTTCCCCTAATGAAAGACAGAGGAACTAAAAAATTGAATTTCCCCTAATGGAAGACAGGGGAACTAAAAAAATTGAATTTCCCCTGACGGTGGACAGA
>JAQFYE010002580.1:0-17603 GCA_034694305.1 Protaphorura glebata
AGAGATATTTTTTCAAATAGGCGTGAGAATTGACAAGTCAATCGGCAGACTCAAATAAACCTCAACTGAAATAAATTTTTCGGCATCTTCCTTGTCCTTCTCTAAATTTGTCTACGTTACATTATTTTTACGTGTGTGGGCACATACAGTATGTACTCAGCGGAACACTAAATTTTCCCAAATCTCATACTAAGAAACTCTTTAGAATTTAAAACTGACGTGAAACACGTCAGTTTTTACAAGGGACAGTATTTGGGCGTAAAAAAATAGTTGAGGTCATGCTAAACCGTCTTTGTCTGTGTGTAGCAAACATGAAGATTTTGTCACCCGTAAAGTCTGATTCGTTGAAAAAAATATTATACTCTGGGTTAGCACACCCGAATAGACTATTTTTTTTGAAATTTTTGAATTTGACTTGCGATTAGTATCCCTTGTGAAAATTTCATTGAATGAGTTAATGCGAAGTTTCTGCACAAAATCAGAGTGACGTGGGAGAGTCGTCAGGGAGCAGTAAACGTTTTTTTTACCCCACACCCCAGAATGTTGTCTCTTTAATTAGCGGAGTCTGAGAAGAAGAGCCGAATATTTTCTAAGTCTTCATCAATCTCTTAAGGTCGTGACTCTTGAGTGCTGCGGAGGGTTCATAAAAATGATATCCAGCATTTATCTCTCTATATCTTTTCTCTTTCTTCCTACAAAAATCTGTGTGAGTAGTAGAGAAAAAAACGTAGCAGCAGTTATTTTTTACTTGGCTATAAATAAGAAACAAACTTAAGCCGACAGAGCTCAGATTCTTTCATATACTTACCTAAGAAGAAGGCTAGAAACAAATGTGTTATTGTATTCAAGATTCTAGTTTTTTTTCTTCTAGCGCTAAATTCATCTACCAGACAGACACTTTTATAAGAAGTCCAAGTTTCCCCAAAGTTTTGCTTTGCGTTCGGTTTTCGGTTGGTAGAAAGGCAAGGCTTTTTTTCTAACGTGTAGATATGTTTAGTTGACAGGTTGTGCCAAAATGCCAAAACAGGAGACTAATTGTGGTTGAGAGACACAAGTCTATATTTTTCACCGCCCTGCCACACTCTCCCCACTTTTCGGCTCAAACCAACAACCGGGTATTAAATCAAATCCCGGGTTTTGAGTCTATGTTGTTGTGTCTACCCGCTGTCAATCGTAGTCCACGACTGTCTCCGCATTACCCGAACATCGTGTCATTTTGTTCTCAACCAGACAGACAATTCCATATACATACTGTACTTCTGTTTTTCAAATCTCTCAGCGAACTCCTCCACTTATTTCTTAAAACCAGGTCTGCTTCCTGAAACTTTGCTTGGGGGATTATTGAGCCCGATTTTTATCTGTAAATATCAACTGGAGTGACTTGGATGAGTTTTTAAGTCCAACTCAATGAAAAACGTGCGGAGTTATTAAACATCCTCTTCGTACGCAAATATTAATGGTTTATTTGGTGAGCCTCATGAACCGTTTTTCAAAAATATATTGCAGTACTCGAAATTGAGCTGTTTCACGGCATTTTGAGAGTTGATTTTGAATTTGTTAAATTACGGTGACGCACAAGTGACGCTTCGAGTCTAGTCCGTATCCAGGTAGGCATTAAAGTGAAAGCCAAGAATAAATCCGTTTGATGAAATGAAGTTTCATTTCTCTCGGAGTGAAAGTTGAGGACGTCCATTTTCTTTCTCTTCGTCAATTAGAACGAACCATTATCAGTGTCACTCCTCGCTTTCTCCTTTTCCTTTCACTTTAACTCCATCAAACATCTACTAATATAATTATTAATTCCAAGAACCAAAACCTGTACCTGTGTATTGGAACATCCACGAAAATATGAGTATATGGTAAGCTAGGCGAATTTGCCATTTTTTGGTACGGGTGTGCCAACTTGCCGCGCCCCTTAACTACATGAGTATGACAACGAAGCATGCCCAGAAATAGTGGAAGCGTCAACTTTACACTCGCACGAAAATGGCGAAAATTAGCCTATCCTACCCTATCGTCGAGAATGAGTGGTATGTAATATGAAACACGTAGGCGAAAATATAAATTAAATTCAACCGGACACAGAGAGCACTTACATGCAGGGTGTTCCAAAAATAATTTCAAGTAAACAGTGTCATCCCTACAGTAATCTTGGGTTTTAGAATCTTGTTTTCCATCAGTGCAAATTTGAGTTTAAGAAGAAAAATAATACAATTCCTAATTGACCACAACTATTGAATGAAGTCAATTTTGGTCATAGCGGAAGGTAAAAAGACACTCACAAATTCTTTGAATAATTCTTGGAAAAGGCGGTACATAATTCGAATGGAAATGATTCCATTAAATATTGATCACTCATACAAAAAGGGACTAATTACAAATAAATCTGAGAGCAGCAATTAGTAATAACTTAAAAAATCATCAAAGGAAATTAAAGTCCTTCATTTTGAGTTGCGAGAAGATGCTAAACCTTTGCACAAAATAATCCGGTGTTTTAATGATACACTTTTCACTTGCCTTAATGAAAAGTAATCTCTAAAAAATAATATGCCAGGGTTGTTGCATAAATTTCTCGAACATGAAAGTTTCTTTGGGAATGGGAAAAGTTTTGTAAACTTTCGTCTGCTTTTTCTAGTAGAATGGAGATGTGGGAGCTCTCCAACATTCCGACCAACCTGTCCACCTGTCCACCTGTCCATCCTTGTAAACTTACTGTTTTATTTTTCCCATTCCAATTGCACGGGTCTAATAAATTTGAGACAGACGGATCGGGTTCAAAGACTTGACCGTATTATTATTGCGTTCCTTGATCTTAGATCCTTATTCAAACTCCTTAAACTCTGAGAAGAAATCCAGAAGAAACTCAGGATTAGTCTGGAATGCTTTCTCCAGGACTCAACCTCTGTATGTATATTGTTCACTGACTACCTGTTCGACTTCAAAAACTTTTACATTGGTTCCTCCGGGTACTTGAAAAAGAAAATAAACTTTCCTATGTTCCTGGATAAGAATATTGATTTGATGAATAAAAAAAAGTTTTCTGGTACAGAGTTTTACTGATTACAATAGAAATTCGTTCTGAAATTCCATTAATAGGGAAAAGTCTATCTTTTTTTCAAGGACATACGAGCGTATAATTTAAAACTATTCATTTTCTATTGGCCTAGTTGGAAATGCATTATCACACTCATTCGTTCGTAATCATTGTTGGCTTACATTTCGGACACCCATGGCAGTATAGGATTCGCATAAACAATCTACTTCAACCTTGTCTGATTCCGAGGAGCCATCGTAATTAAAATACGTCGGATTCTCTATAGACTTTCTCCAACAGAGTTATATTTCTACTACTAGGGGTACCACCCCTAGGCCAATTTTTCCGGAAACAACAGGGGATAATTAACTAAGCCTTATGACTAATCCCAATTACTGTGTTTATTTTTAATTATTAAAAAAACAACAAAACTGGAGGAACTACGAGAGCTACGAAACCTAACAATCTCATTGAAATATGCAATGAATACAGAGATTTTTGAGTTTTTTTTTCCTCTTCTCGATGGAATTTTCTTTTTTACCGTGACATCTGTCTCATCTTATCTTGTAGAATTTTTAAAGTGACAGCATTGCATTACTCCACTTGTCGCGTGGGCTCTTATCTGAGAAAATCCTCCCAAGTAAATTCCATCCGTTCCCCTCCCCATTTCCCCCCGGGTATCTTCGTTTTTGTCTAAGAAATACGTCTTGAACTCGGATATCAAAATATACTTAGGCGGGAACGAGGTCGTCGTGATGAGAACTCAGTCAAGCTCAAACTTGTCACCCTCTTTTTCTACACTACTTTCAAAATGTTAAGACATGTCCGTCGTTCAACAACTCACTCACATGTTCTAATATACAGGGTGGTTCATAACTACGGATGTATACGCAATTTTTCAATAAGATTTCATTTCGGCATATTTCTCCCCCATAGAAATAGATGATAAGCCATCATTTGTCAAAGAATTCGTGATACCTTAATTCTTTCATGTCACAACTATAATCTCCAGTGTTTATTAATCCACCTGGTTAAGTGGACTACGTTTTGTGGAGGCGGATTTATTGAATTACCATTATAAATTTGAATTATGGATCACCCTGTACCGTACGACCGATTTATATTTTTACTATAGACTTTCTCCTTTCCCGGTAGTGAATGAAGTTTGTGGTATGAAGAAAACAAAATAAAATAAGACGGAGTAATATAAATGCAAACCGAGTCCAGGAATATTTCCAGTTTGTTCCCCCCCTCCACATTGATGTTCACGCTCTGAAGTAGTAGTAAAATAAATAGTGTATTTTCTTCCATGGATTATTTCCTATTTTCGTGAAACATGAACCCAAATATACAATATATTTTTTGTGTTCCACCTCTACACGAGCGGAAATTTTTATCCATTTGATTCAGATAAAATTGTAACACAGAATAAAACGAGGGTTTTGGCAGGTAGGAGGTTGAAATTGATGGATTAAGTGGAGTCGGGTGGTTCATTCTTCTACATAGACACTTACTTCCGCTATTAGACTCCAGATTTACTACTTGTTTATTTCTTGGCTTTAATATATAATTTTTGGACAAAATATACTCTACGTTGTTCACGCGTGACATGACAAATTGACCTTGACATTATTTAATTTTCTCATACCACACCAGACACTACGTGCTGGATTTGTAACCTGCGTAAAAAAAAATTATGGTGAAAGTTGTCACACTCAATTCCTTTCCCCATGAAAAGTTCCTTTCTTGAGGATACAAAAACTCCAATTTTTTTTCTTCTTTATTTAGCAATACAACAGACCAGACGCTCATTCAAAGTAAAGTGAATTTGAATCAGCAGCATGCAAGGCGTATGGTAGTGACTGTCAATATAAAAACATGTCGCTCTATAAGTTGAAGCCATACAAAAATAATTGGTTCCTATTACTAGGGATACACTTCCTAAACCAAATGAAGACTTTTTTTTTAAATGTTAGCGTCTGTAACATATGCAAAATAGATTTAAACGAGTTTATGTGTGATAAAGAGATGTATTGAACTCTTGGAGAGAGAGCAATCATTTTGATACTTGAGGAAATTTTGATTCCGAGGCGACAAGACTTCGTTCAGAAAAAAGTTGACGAGTTAACTCAATCTGAGCCAATCTCTTGGATCTGATCCATCACGACTCTCCACGATTCCGTCAACCTTAGTCCTAACACCTGACAATGTCCTTAGAATGTATTTCTTCTCCGGCAAAATATCAAATTCTCCTCCAAATTTACACTTCACTTATCCGCAGGCATGAAACTTATATTTTTGTCTATTTTACATTCTATAGTCCAATTTCTCGGCCTCTCAGACTCGTGTGTAATCATCCAAACATATACTAGCACGTCAATTACGTTTCACAAGAAAACATTTCAGAATTAGATATTCGATATCCAAGAACTGCTCCCGATCATCGATAATTGACTGATTCTCAGCCTTTCAAGAGTTAAAGTCGTTTGAATTTCCCTATTACGTATATAGACTTTTACTTTTTTGTAGGACTCCGACAAAAACTTTTAGAATGTTCGGAAAATTTGACATTTCCTCTTCTCTACATGGCGCCACTTTTCTAAACAAATGAGTGATTTGTGAATGTCATACCTTAACGATCGATTTTATTTTCTCCGATCCGGGTGGTTGGAGAGCGTACTGTCTATACTGGAATACAAATCGCTGACATGTGGCACGTACATGTGTATCTAGTCGTATACCTGTACATAAGTAGCAAGAAGAGCGTGTTAAGATTTTTTTTTCCACATTACCCACCCGAACTGTACAGTCACAATTTTTTTTTCTCTACCGAAAAAAAGAAAAAAACGGATAAAAAGAAAGTCACACTGTTTCTCTCACTCTCTTTGAATTCTCTCTGTGTATGTGTGAGAGGAATAGAGAATTGGCGGATTTCACAAGGGACAGTATTTGTTCATCAAATTCACTTTTGAACCCGAATATTCGGGATTGAGAGTAGTTTTTTTGTTCGATAGAAATTAGTTTTAGACGCAAGGATTCTGTCTGTCTGTCCCACCGTCCTACCTCGTCGCAGTGAAACGGAAATTGGTTGCTTTTCTATTTGTCTTCTCTAGATGGGTCCACCTGGTTCATTCTCGAACCACGAGGTATAAAAATAAAAAGCTTATAGACCAAAAAATCATGTTTCTGGAAATATACGAAGGATATTTTACTGATACTGCCATAAATGACACACTTTTAAGGGTTGAAATAGACTGATTTGAATTTGACATGTGAATAGTATCCCTCGTAAGACTCGTAAGGTTCTTATTGTCAACTTCTGGTTTCTTTCTTCCGTTCCGTTTGTTGGTTTGGACCAGGATTTGAATTCCTATATCCTTTCTCTGTTCTCTTTTTATAAAAGACAGGTACGTATGTTGTGTGTTATGTAGAATGAGAACATATTGGACAATACAGGAATGGAATGGAAGTACATGAAGAAATGAGAGTATGAAGAAAAGACACCTTTTACCACAAAATCCTCTTCATCTATTTCTTTCATTTCCTTCCTTCCGTTCCTCTCCCAATTCCAAACTCATTCTCCACCACCAAATTGAACTTCCTCCGTCTTCTTCTGTCCAAAAAAATCTCTGACTTCTTGTCACAAAGTCCTTCCGTGTCACTAAGTTGGAAGTCCATGGAAAACTTTTCTCCACGAAAGACCACGACCTCCAATGTCCTTACTTTATTTTATTTACTCTCAGTCTCAGCTTCCTTTGATATTATTTTGTACACAAACTCCAGTTAACTTAATTTACTCCTTTCCACCATAATGCTGGTTAAATATTTATTTTTAATAACCAGAAGAGTGCATTTCTTGACCTCTAACCTACGTCATCATTGCAATCCGTCATATTTGCATACAAGTCAAAAGCTAAGTAATCAAAATGCATCCGTGTTTCTTAGAGAAATTGATAGCTATAGAGTAGGTCTCCCTAGTAGTAGAAATATAAACTTCAGTGGAGAGAACCTATTAAAGTAATAGGTAAGGATGCTAGAACGGAATGACTCAATTTCGGTGGTTATATGAACGCTATGTAAATGTGGAGGTACATTTGAGAAATTATGCGTTCAAACTTCGTACATAACATGGAATTTTGTGTAATAGAAGTAAAAGTAGAGTTTTTGGACGGAAAGTTGGAAGTCTAAAAGTGAGATCCTTTCCATAAATAAACGTCTGTTCTGTTCAGTTGGACGAGGTAGTAGCCCCCGTGCACTCCCTGATTTATTTGCCTAGTTACTCAAATTCAGGGTAGGGTCTTTTTAAAGAATTATGATGTGTCAGTGTCATTTATTCCTGTATAAACTGCCAAACTGTCCACGACAGAAGTGGTAGTCGACGTAGAAGTAGTTCCAGTAGTTGGGAAATGAATTAGGAGACTAGGACGGTCTTCCATTCCATTCCAGGCACAAAATGAAGTGAAGGATTACAAATGAACTCAACTTCATGAAAACAAAACCAACAACTTTCTCTTCGGAACTCCGGTGGAACAGCACTTAGGATTTCGCCGGAATTTCCCGTATTTATTTTCTCCAGCAAACACAATCTTCACAACATAGGGTGAATTAATGTAAAATTTATTATACTACAGCTTTTATTTTATTCCGCAAATGTCACCTGTTGATTCAAACCACCTCTCACCTCCACATGCACCAAGAATTTTTTTTATAATAGTTGAAGTGACACAATAAAATTCCAAACTTTATTTAAAACAATTTTTTAGAAAGCAATGAACGATGTTGAACAGAATTTACCAAGTTACGAACCAGGCAAGCCAAAAGGAAGGGGCACAAACCTTAAGGAAAAAAGTACGTCGTTGGGATTTCTTTGATTTTTAATATGAAGTAGGCCTTGTGATCCTGAACAACTTTTGGGAAGGCGCTACCCTAGAAGCCTAACCGTTTGCCCGCAATGAATTTACAGGTCAGCATGTGAGATGCCAATACTTTCACTTTCTCTTTCACTCGCTTTCACCTTACATTGCCACCTGTATATTTTTAGAGGTCAAACGGTTAGGCTTTTGGGGGTAGGATCTTCACAAAAGTTGTTTATAACCACAAAGACTACAACATATCGAAAATCGAAGGTATTTCAACTACGAACTTCTCTCGATAATGTTTGTGCCCCCTCCTTTGCCCAAAGTCTTGGAAAATTTAGAAAGAAAATGAAAAATTTTCATGGGAAATGGACTTTGCCAAAAATTAGTGACCAGGGAAAACAAAAATTCGTCCAAAAGTGGCAAACCCAAAAAAAAGTAAAATAGAATTCCCCAAAGTGTTCTGTCAGAGAACACGGGTTTGGGGAATTTGTTTGTATCTGAAGTATGTAAGAAGTTCTTCGGAATATGAAAAGAAAGAATTGGACAAAATGTCTGTTAGGATCCACACACATCCTTCCACTCCTGTGGTCCTTGTATTTTTTTTTCTTTCAGAGGAAATGAAATTGGTTGCAATAGTTTGACGGTTAAATAAGGCATCCATTAAATTACAATTTCTTCAAGTGTTCCTTGGATTGAGTTTTTCTTTTCTTTCTCAAGGGTAGTCCTATTTACTCACCCACTTTCACCGCCAAACCACTGGACTATAATATGTTGTGCTTACTTCCTCCGAATTTCTGGAAACAAACTCTGTCAGAATCTAGAAGTAGAACTACGGGCTTTCATTTTCTCCAGGTTTCCTTAGATAGTTCTAGCCCTAGCCCTACAGGTTCGTTTCCTTGGGAAGAAGTAGAAGTAGAAAGAATCAGTGAAGCGGAGCCATGAATGCCAAACTTTGATTCCACATCTTCCGCTCCCATCCTTGATAGATTGTTGAGAAGTTGATGATGAGTTTCTTCCATTAGATGAGTTCTACGACTACCACTACTACTTCCACTCCAATGAATACATTATGTACGTACAAATATTTTAGAAGAAAAAAAAATCACCAAGAACACTTTTCCAAATAGAAATTCTGTTGGACGCTATAGGAGTATCTATACAGAGTTCAACTCAAACTTTCCTACCAGCTAATTAATCCAAAGAAAAGTTTCCCGTAAACTATTCTTAAATGGCTGTAAAGAATCTTCAAGAGTCCTTTTACGTTTCCCTTGAGGGTGAAGGCTACGGTTACGTTCTTTAAATTGAGGAAGTATTTTCATGGTTGAATTAACACTCAACTCTATCCTCCTCCGGTTTTATCCATTCTCCATGTATCTTCTAATCAGGAATTTCATACCCATTTATTTTTACCCAAAGTCGTTTAACTGACAAGTCTACCCGGGTAGCTAATAAATAGGGTGGTTCATAACTCTTTTTACCTACTAAGGTTCAGAAACTAATGGCGAGATACCCGGAACGTAATTATGACCCACCCTATACATTACAACGTAATATTTCTCAGATTTCTAATTAGCTCCTGGAGTGAGTAAGTTAAACCTCCCTCTCTCGTATCGTATCCCTGCCCTAGGAAATGACGGGCTATTGTATTCCATTGTTCTGAATACACGAACCGATTTTGATTACATAATAATTTTCAGAGAACTGTGGCGTAGGATCCGTGTCAAGCGTATATGTAAGTACGCAGTTCATTGGTAGTCAAGACAGAATGTTAAAATGTCCAAGCCATATCGCGTGCCCATGTTGACAAAATGGAGTTGGAATGAGTGGGAGTCATTAGATTGTGTGTTTCAGGGACTGAAATCGGGTTCACGTCCTATAATCCACTCCACCGTTAATTTCATTATGGACCTACCTACCGTAGGATTTCTTCATCATTAGGACGTGTTAAGACCACCAAGGCACATAGTCACCTCACCCGGTTTCCACAGTTTCTCAAACCCGGGTAACACTAACACGTTTTATGAAAAGAAGTTTTGCACTATTTCAACTCTCTCACAAAATAATTTGATCATGATTTTCAGTCTTAACTTAATTAGAATGAAAATGATGAGTCGGTTAATTGAAGGAATGTCCGCTTGAGGTTACGACGTATTAATTATCGCCACGTCATTCAGCATTCAGGGTAGCTCACACTCGTTCATTCCTACATTTTTCAGTAAAAATGGAGATATACATTTTACAAAGAATGTGGGAGGCCCGGGATGACTTGTAGGAGATAATGGGGAAATAATATCTCGAGAGATGGCGCACTTTGAGCCGCGCGTAATAAAATACCATTTTGTTGGTACTTCGTCGGAATTAGCTGCCAAATGTTTATCTCACATTATTGGCGGATACCTCATTTGAATTTGTGGCGCAAAATCTTACCGAACACCTATTAATTTAGGACAGTGGTATGCCTCCAAGCACTATATTTGGCCTTTTGCGGCCAATTTTTGAACATTCCTTCTACCGGGTCTGTTCTGGAACACAATGAATTTGATCGGTATATCGGTTTTAGACAATTCAATTAGTACCCATGTCTGACCCATATGTCAAGATATCGGATGTGCTCATTTCATTACATTTCATTTGGTTGAATTCAATTGGTCGGACTGAAGCTGGAATTTGAGAGAAGGCACTGCTCTATGCCAGAGTTATGTTTCCAGATGGTATTTTGTGAGAAAACCTTGAGCTGATTGAAACTGAAAGGAATAGTTGTGTCTGGGGTTAGTGGATGGAGAACCCACGTGGATTTAATTAAACTTTGTGGTTTTCAACGACACCATTCAACTTCCCTCCATTATTCTCCACGGCCTGAGTGACTCGTGAAGGAAGGAAGGAATCCTAGGATTTGTTGTATTCAGACTCAGCTAGACAACCAACTAATCAATTCTTACAAGACATTCAATAATATCATATTATGATAACTTTATTAATTACTTAATCGACCAACTTCCCCAATTTTCCACGATAGCTATGGCGAAACTCGCGGTTTGTGTAATCCTTTATCATATTAGATTACAAAATCTCCATTATTTTAAATACTAATTATTATATCCGTCTGGCTTCAGTCGCCCCAATTATAAGCAGGTTGCCATTGTTTTACTTTCCTTACTGAGCACTGCTGCTTAGATGAGGTATTTCTCTCCTGGAGGCTCTTCCTACTGCTAGGGTGACATTTCTTGACCAAATTCGTTCTTTTTACGAAAAATACTCGGATGATCGATTATGACCTCGTGGCTAATTTCAATTATTGAAAGTATTTCTTACAGACCCGGTCTTTCAAATCTAAACTCCAAACTTAGCGAATTGCTGTTAATTTGACGGTTTGCACACAGAAACCTTTTGCCAATTTTACATGACAGATTTCAAATTCTCAATCTATGCATCTACACATACATGTTAGAAGTGAACGAGTACAAAATTGTTTTTTCAATGCAATGATGCAAAAAAAAAGTGTATCTAGATAGGAAGGGAAGGATTGAATTATAAGCTCCTCGGCTTAAAACCCTTGCTTGCTGCCAAAAACTAAAGCTATTAAGCTAACCTGTGGAATTTATGGCTGACGCTGTGATGCGACGACGACTGTCTTTCGGTTTGGAACAAACAATAAGTGACATGCTGGATTTCTTTTCAGAACATTAGTACAAAATTGTATCTATGTACATAGTGTAAACTCTAACACATTTTTACTTCAAGAAATTTGTTCATTCAGATCTTTGTCTCAAATAAAGGAAGAACATTTCCACCGTGATTGTGGGCATAAACAGTCGGTTTTCCTCCAATTAAGTTTGTAACTGCACATAGCTATTGAGCGTTTAGTCTCGGCGATAAGGGCAATGTTTAGTCAAGTAAAACCGTACGGTTATTGGGTTACTCCTGAAAATCGTGTCTTTATTATACAGGGTGCTCCAATTAATCAGTCACATTTTGATACAATCAATTAAATGGAAAGTAGATGTTAGAAAACGTCGGTTATGCGTACCTTTCTCCTCTGGTAGTAACGACATCATTATTTCGCCTTTTCGAAGGTCGGTAGATTAATAATATTGTGCTACTTGAATCCAGGTACATATTTTGAAAATAGGAAAAATTATTACTGAACCACCCTGTAGTTGTATATAATTTGACATTTAAGGGCAGTTAGTAGGATTGTTTGTGAAAGATGACAAGATGAGTGTAGGAATTCAAGTGCAATTTGCAATATTAAAGTAATCTGCCTTTTGGCTCAAAATATCATTCCAAATGACTTTGTCATTATCCTTGAGAGTGGCGGGTACGAAGGAGAGGTGGGTCTATTAGATGATGAGGATAACCCTTAGGAGATGGAGATACTCCTTATGTTCATGTTCATATGGTTTTACTTTATTACGTTCCAACTGTGTTGTGTGGTCGTATTGTATTGTTTTCAAGAAGACCCCCCAACTAGGAGAGATCAAATTAAACTTTCCGAGTTTCTAATAAGCTGAGAGAGAATTGTGACATAAATGTCTTCTTCTTTGTATCCAAGTACAAGTAAAAGGAGAAGTAGAAATGTACAATATAAGTCAGGTAAGAGTAACATGGCTCCAGAGGATTACTTCCGTAGTTTAGGAGGATTTAGAAAATGTTTCCCGATTGGAATTTCACTACCAGGAGAAGGAGACGACCCAATCATTTTGTAATACATCCGTCCCTGGAAAACATCGGGGCAGAGTTCTTTGACAATTCTAAGAGATTAGTAGTGAAGAACTAATAATAGAGATGTCGTAAAATGTCGGACGCTATAATCTGAAAAGTATCGGTTAATAGCGGGGCTTAGAATGGGATGAGTGTAGGAGCCCTAGTCCAAAGCCCACACCAGAGAATTGGCTAAGTACGGGAAGGAAATTATTATTCCGTAATATTTCTATGTCTACTGCTCCCTATCAACATTCTCGGTTCATTTTATATTCAAAATCCATTGGTGTTCAACATAAACTGTTCCAAATCATATTTTTCATTAAAAAAGTGGGTTTTCGATTTCTCTGTGGTAATTGCTCTCTTATGGACACGTGTCTTCGAATTGACAATTGCCCCCTTATAGACACGTGGCTTAGAATTGTCAATCGTTCTCTTATGAACACGTGTCTTCGAATTGACAATTGTCCTCTTATGAACACGTGCCTTCGAATTGACAATTTTCCTCTTATGAACACGTGCCTTCGAATTGACAATTGTCCTCTTATGAACACGTGTTTTAGAATTGACAACTGTCCTCTTATGGATAACACGTATCTTCTCATTGGTAATTGTCCTCTTATGGATAAATATGTCTTTTCATTGGTAATTGGTTTCTTATGGACACGTGCCCTCCTAAGGGTATTCGATTTCTTGAGAGCAATTGTTCTATTATGGTACCCATGGGAGTTTACCCTTCCGTAAGGAACTAGACCTATTCAATCAGCTTGGGTAATTGTACTGTTTTTGGCAATTAGTCTGTTGTGGTCACTTTTCTAATTCATTGTTACCCTATGGGCACGTGTTTCATCTTGGATGGAGGTTTACATAATATGCAGATATAATTGTTTTTCAATGTTGAAATGTTTCCATTGTGGATATCTGAATTGGAAAGGGGGAGTAAGGATAAGTTTCATTTTGACATCTCCCGTGGAGAACCGAAGTATGATTCCAAGAGACATTATTTTGGTCGGAATCGAATTTCTGTTGGGAATAAACGAGGAGTACTCTGAGTCATAAAAATTATTTAGAATCCTTTATATTTAGAGTAGTACTTGTCGGTTTGACTGACTTTCATGAAATTGTGAGTGAGTCTGGTTAAAAGATTCGTTTGAACCATGTGTTCATCGTTTTTCTTTTTACCGTGTGTAGTGTGTACTTGTCTATGGATTTATGATGCATGGATTCTTTAGGAGCTGCTATTACTTCTAACTTCTAGACATCTAGCAGACTTCTAGTCCTTAGACGTCAACCCTCGATCCACGTTTCAAGATGGACACGTACAAATGCGTGTTCGGATTCAACGGATTGAGACAGGGCTAGGGTGATGTACTGAAAACGAGCTATTTTCTATCTCTAACACGCCAACATTCATTTGCAAACACACGTAACATCTGTGGAGTCAGACTCATCTTCCATTTTTTCTTATTCAACACTTTTACTATTTTTGGCTACGCATCTACGCGTAACATCACATTCACATCGGTTTCTGCGGTTATTTAGAGCAGAATGGAATGAGCAACGTGGCACGTGATGTAATCCGAACTAGAAATACAAATCGGTTGGATCAGTTTAGTTTGTATTACAGATTACCATAATTGTCGTTTTTTTTTAAATACCGTATTTACGGAATTAAAAAACCCTTTCTAAATAGTGAGTCCCCGAACCTATTTAGACCGTTAAATCATTAAGTTTAGTGTTTTTTTAAGACTCATTCGATAAATCGATAAAGTCTGTCGAATAAGACAGAAAATTAAATAAGCATAAATTTGTCGAACTCGAAAGACCTGTCCAACTGACTTCCTAGTTGTGAGTGAAAATCGAGCCTGCAAAATTGGCATTTGGCTCCATGCTTTGTAAATAGAACACAAAAATGGCTGAAATTACGACCATGACTCTCACAAACATGTAAAAAAAAACATCCAATAAATACCAAATTTCATAAATTTGAACATAGTCATGAAAAACCCACTCCAGTCCAAAGATACCAGGGCACAAGTCAAAACAGTGAGTCTGAAGTCGTTAAATGTTCTGAGTGTAGTTTAAGTAGACTGACAGCGTCGTCTTGTTTTCCATCGTGTCATCATTTAGCTCAAAAGTTAGATCCGGATCCATCGGATTCATTCCTCAAAGATATTTATATAAAATATTCAAATTTCTTAACAGCCGTATCATCCGTTTCGCGAATAATTTTATCTTGACGGTCTTAACTAACCCAACCGAACTGAACTGTGGTATCTTGGCGAAGCCAGCCAGGTGGCTTACTGGTTCGTTGCATCTCAAACCCATTAATAACCCCAACTTACAAGCCCGCACACAAACTCATCTTAGAAATAGAATTGTAAGTCATCTGTAGAACATTTCCTCAGGTGCCAATGATATTTACTCTTAAGCTTGCTATCAAATTAATCGGATGATTGGTCGTAAAAAATGTATTTCTTTATTGCCTCTGTGATCGGGCGATGGTTGAAAAATATATCAACTAATGGAATAACAAACAAGGCTCTCACTATTTTCTCAAGTGCTTTTGGTACGACCGAGGTAAATAAACAATTAGGTTCTCAAGGCAGGTTTATGACTACTCTAAAATTCTGAAATTTAAGAAATGCCAATAGCTAGGCTCTGGACATAATGAGAATCCCGCAATATGGCCTCCGTACGCTTTTATTCACTATGCGGCCTCTTTGAGGGTTTTATTCCCTCTCACTTATGCACTCATGTATGTGAAATTTGACCTGGCGTCAAATTTTGGAACTATTCAGTCGATTCTTTTTCAGGCAAAAGTCTGGACTCTGGAGGTGAAGTGTTTCTACAAAAATGCAAACTTTATTGTTGTACACCAAGAAACAGAGCCTGCGACAAATGCGACTGCAGCGAAGGATACCGCATACACCCTATGGAAAATGTGATATGTTGCAGCCCTTGCGATCCTGAACAACTTTTGTGAAGGTCCTACCCCCAAAAGTCTAACCGTTTGGCCGATAGAATTACACAGTTAAGCGTGTGCAATGACGTAAAGCGACTTTCACTTTGGCTTTCACTCTACACTATCGCACCTGTGTAATTCTAGCACCCAAACGGTTAGACTTTTAGGGGGTAGGACCTTCACAATGGTTGATCATCATCACAAGGGCTACAACATAAAAAAATCCAGAGAATTCCAACGGCGTACAAGTTTTCATAAATTGTATACGGTGTCCTTTGATCGTTTTAGAGCCCAGAGTCGATTTGATCTTGAGTGGAGTACCAGAATCGTTCCCATTGTAGTTCTAAATTCATGAATTGTTATGTATTCATGCCATATTCGTCAGCGAGCTCCTTAACGATATAACTGTTACTTTGTATGTACGTACGTACGTTGGAACAATTATGGGCTTTTAATTACTCGAGTCTCATTAATAATGGAATTGAGTTGAGCTGAGCTAACAATGAGCGGGAAAGTGCCGTTGAGTTGAATTGCTGGTCTTGTTTTGGAGTTTAGGTTAACTAACAGCACTCAAGTAAGTGCTTACGCCTAGAGGGCACTTATGTTCGTCATATTACATGTATATCTCATGTTACTTCATCATAAGTAGTTATTATGTATGTAGTCTAATGAATTCCTACGTTACATAGTCACAGTCGTCGTAGTCGTAGTTTTGAGATTAATGAAGAGGAATGAAAAGCATTTTTGGTATAAAATAAACATTTTCCTAAAAGATGATGATGACGTTGGAGCGGAAGAATAAATTTTGTCCTTCTAAAATAAAATCAACTGTTTAAATGCATGATGGTGAACAATGAAATGTTTGCTTACTCTAGACATTCGGTTTGAACTACTTTTAATAATGACATTACAAATCCGTATAGAATTCTAAACGAGGATTTTAAACCTGTTTAACACAAAACAATTCCCTCGTGAATATTACTCTTCATTAGCATTCCTATATTACTGAAAACCATCTTCCGGAATCCGAGCTACATTTCCCTAAGGAGAAAAATACCATGAGTCAAGAAATTCCTTATGAGCATTTAACATTCTTTTTTAACAGTATATGAACTCATTCATTCAAAATGTAGACCTTATGGAAAATTCTTAACTAATTCGTGCCAGACTTGGGTGGTCCATCCTATTAAAGTAACAGTTATTTTGCTACAATAGTTCAACATATCTATTGTACATATTTTTTTGCAGTACTAAGAAAAACGAACGCTTTAATTTGTTACATAATCCCTAGAAATTACAAGTAAGCCACATAATTATTCCGCTGAGATGTTTATGTTCCACTTTCAATAAATCAATCACAGCCTTCGACGCCCGCATCCGTATATTTTGTGACTCATCCTTAAGAATCCCAGGAACTAAAATGCGGAAGTTTTTGCGAACAAATAAATACGACAGTCTTCGAACGCAGGTAAATAAAAGGTGACCTAGGTAGGAGCCTAACCAGCACAACATTGTATTATCATCCAAAAAGAATTCTTGACCCTTTGGACAACAAATTTTCCTTCCCAACTATTGTTGACCGTTTAGTTAAAGTTCTAAGAAAAAATTATGACACAAAAAGACCAGACCTAAAACAATAAGCCCCATTGCAGACATTTTACAGAAGGGCTTGTTGTTTTTTTTATTGCATGTAACAAAAATTTGGAAATCAATGAACAGGTAGTTCACGAAACCGCTGATGAAAGAAGACGCCGGTACACAATACAAAGGCGGAAAGAGTTAATATTTTTTTAAAAAAAGAATAAAGGTAAACCAAGATTAGCCGTTGCGTTTTAAGTTTACGATTGGATCGGTCGGTCAGTCGTCTGAAGCGTAGGTTTGTCTACATTCTCACTCAATTATTTATTATTACCTGGTCATCCCATATGTTGTATGCTATGTAAACTGAACAACGATTCATTCACCCTCTCTGAATAAAAAATACATTGAAGTTCAATAACACTTGCGTAATTCTTGACAGGCATTGGCATTGGCATTGGCATTG
>JAQFYE010002581.1:0-17602 GCA_034694305.1 Protaphorura glebata
AAAAATTGATTCGGCCTCTGGCCATGTCAAATAATTTCTTTATTTATTTATTTCTGAATAAAGAAAGAACAATCAATTATAAACAAAATTTCCACAGGTTGTGCATTCATAAACAACACGGTGAGAAGGAGATACACGATCACGAATATTCTGACCACTACATGAAAATAGGTTGTCCATGTGTAGAAAATGAAACGTCTGCTTCGACGCGGAATCGGTATTAGCCGTACCTCCCGCTCACTAAATTGCCACGGGATGACATGAATGTAATCTCCAAACGTAGTCAAGTAGTACAGAATTTTGATTGTTCTCTTCGAAAGCATAATGAAAATAAAATTTTAGATGAATTAGGGAAACAAACTAAAAATAGTTTAGATTTAGAAGAAACGAAATGCAATTATGTACACTTTTTGTGGGTCAAATGCAGTGCTGCTCTAACCAATTCTAGTTTTTACATTTGTCAGTGTAGTCGGTGAATCACTTTATTTTAAGTTTTGCGTAAAGTAGGTAATTGTGTCTAGAGATCTCTGAATATCACCATGGACGTACGATTTTGAGGAAAATATATACGAAGGATCAATTCTGTTACATAATTTGCAGTATAACAGAGATAAAAGAAACTGTCCTAAATGCACTGTCGCAACCTCGCAACTCATGTGCTAAATAGGTAGTTCTTCGGAATTGTAGAAGAATAAAATATGTTAGTGAACGAAATCAGCTACAACAACCAAACAAAATGTCGGCTGTCCCGAAAACTGGGTTTCCAAAATTCACAATTTCAAATATATTAATTTGATTTTCAACCGAAAATATTTTCATCCAAATTTCGGAAGGACTTTTTTTTTCTTTTTTTTTTTTTACAATTTTGACACTTTTTGATTTTATTCTCGGTATAACGGCTGAACCCATTTTTGCAATCCCGAAGCCTACGACTATGATTACCATCGGGCATTTTGGTTTTTGGAAATTGAATTCCATGCGCCGGTTCGACGACATTTCTTATAGGGTAAGCTGGACTAATTATTCCAACTTTTGCGCCTGGGCGATTCACAGGGTCGTTATCGCGTATTATATGAAAATATCCATTCCGACTTACCAAGTATGTGATCTTCTCCAAGAAATAATTTTTTTGAAATTTGTAGGCCCCCCTAACCTCAGTAAAACAATAATTTTATATAACCGTGGGAACGAGGTCCAAAAAACAAGATTCGGGCGAATTATTACATACCCTTTGTGTCAGCGGGCTAATTATTCCAACCCACTTCTTTCAGTGAAAATCGGGGTATACACTATTGGTATAATTAGCCCGGTTCTTCAGAATTTATTTGAATTTCCTGGTCAAATTTATGCTAATTTCGGACTTTGACACGTGACAGATATGGAAAAGTTAGCCCAAAACTCGTTGGAATAATTAGCCCGTTCTGTCCTTTTATCAACATTTTGAGGATTTTATCAAAATTATATGAAAATAATTAAAATCTGATGATAAAAAGTAAGTTGGTTCAAGATTTACAAAGAATAGTAGAAATCAGGAAAAATATGGATGTGTCGTTACCTGGTACAGAATTTTCACAATTCCTTAGCTCCGGAAGTTTCGAAATCGTTGACCGGGA
Organism: Protaphorura glebata; assembly: GCA_034694305.1. Lineage (NCBI taxonomy): Eukaryota > Metazoa > Arthropoda > Collembola > Poduromorpha > Onychiuridae > Protaphorura > Protaphorura glebata. Next base: position 1,614 of record JAQFYE010002581.1, read on the forward strand.
GCCCGCGGTCACCCAAAATGTCAGAAAATCTTGTTTTGATTTTGTGATTTTGATGAGTTGAAAAACTGACGGGAGAGTATTTGTCAGCGATACACGTGAGTTTTCCCTTCCCGTTCCAATTTTTTATGTTTTTGTGACTTTTGTGTAGCGCACGCATAAGATTTTCAAAAAGTTAGAATAATTAGCCTAGGTGGAATAATTAGCCATGCCTACCCTATGTGTTTTTATTTAAATAATTTCCAAAATTTCAAAAATGATTTTCAATAAAAATAATCTTCAAAATTTCAAAAGCAATTTTACAAAATGATTTTCGAAATTTCAGAAATATTCTACGTTGAAAATTTGGTAACGTTATTAATCTCTGCGAGTGCAAAAATGAGTTCAGTCCTTATACTGAGAATACCTTTCACTAATCGGGAAATGTCAAAATTTTAAAACTTGACAAAAAAAATGTAAATAAAAACAAGTCGTTTCGACCACAAAACTGTTTTTTTGATAATCTAGTCAATATTTTCGAAAATGTGAATTTTGAACCCAGTATATTCACTTGGGACACCCACATTGACGGACAAAATAGGATTTTCCAGAACTAGTAGTCGGATTCAATTTACATAGAATTCTTGTGTGCGGAGCGGAAGAGATGTGGGTGGGAAATAGTTCAATTGTTATAAGATCGGTAAGGGAAAGAGGGAAGACTAAATTAGTAGCTTTTTCACTTCTCGTAATCCATTTATAAGATACGAAACAAAATTCGATTAAACATTATTAGTCTTCACATTTCCGGGAGCTTTTAATATTTTTCGAATGAAACACTATCGGTCGTGGTGAATACATAATAATTAATTAACCTTAGCACTCACGACTAGCGTACGGAGACAATCCTTTCCACGACATTATTTCTTCATGCTTATAAATGTTGGCAACCGCAGAAAATGGAAGGAAATGTTAATGAAACATAATTTAATGAAATAGGCTGATGGACAAACATTTCCTCCGAACTCTTTGCATTTAGGCTTTTTTTCCTTTATCAACTCCGGAAGTATATCACGAAGCGGTTATGCGGACTGCGGAAATACTAACATGATTCTTCTGGAGTTGATAACCGAACATGAAACTTACATGATATACGATCTGGACCTTGACCGAATACCAAACGAGGGTGAAGATTCATTTCCGCAATACTCAAGAATTCCGAAATGTCATAACCGCGTATCTCCAGAATTCCAAAATGTTATAACCGCGCATCTCTAAAATTCCAAAATGTCATAACTACGCAACTCCAATATACTGAATCGTTCAGAAGAGACAAAACAATATAACCTGGGAAATTAAACTTTGTTTGTTGTTTATTTCGCTCTACTTAATAGGGTGGAGATATCTCATCGATTTGGCATGGGTCCCTCGCGTGGTTGTTTACGATTTTTCAAAATTTCCAATGTGCAAGAGATGGGCGGGGAGTTCCGGTTGTCCGGACATCGCGATATTGGTGCCCATCTTTTGCACATTGAAAATTTTGAAAAATCGTAAACAACTGTCCCGTAGAATCCGCGCGTGAGACCCATGCCAAAATTACCAAATCTCCCACCGTATTGAGCGGAGCGAAATAAACAACAAACAAAGTTAAATTGCCCTCAATAGAACCAGCCTTAGAGATGCCAATTGATTGATTGATTAGATTGTGATTGAAACCACTTTATGCGGTAAAACATTCAACGAATTACAGAAAACTGATTAGTGGTATTGTAAAATGTGTTCAGTGTTCACGTTGCTATCTCACCGAATTTCACTTCATAAAACAGGAAATAACCCCCTACAATGAACTACTGCTTTCTAAATTTTCTGTAAGCTGGAGGTAGAATTAATATGAGATGCGTGTTTGTGCCATACAATTCGCCCTTTTCCTGTGCATGTTTTGACATAAAAATCTCATTTTCGATCAAAAGTGAGTTGTGTGGTCATGACATTTTGGAATTCTAGAGATGCGCGGTTATGACATTTTGGAATTCTTGAGTATCGCGGAAATGAATCTTCACCCTCACAAATTTTTTAATGAGTTGGCATCCTCTGAGTGGGGTTTGAGCAATATTTTTGTGCTGGCGTATCTCCGAAGGTCAAAAAAGTTTCTGAGGTCCCGCCAGTGAAAGTTGCTAAATTTGGAGTTAAAACAATACTGCTGCCGGCTCTTTTCAATTCAAGTCTTATCACAGACAGAGTCAGAGTCAGAATTTTTTGTTAGTGCCATAAAGTTCCATAGCCCAAACAGTTCAGTATAATAACCAAATTGATTTCCATTGGGTGTTACAATATTCCGACAAAAAGCATGCTGTTTTGAACAGCCACATAGGCCTAAACAATAGAAATGTTAAATAAACTGCGAGCAGTGAAGATGCGAAAGGCGATCACAGATATATAGAGAGAAATGTGAGAGACATCCACTGACCGACAGTTCCGGCTAGAACCGGATGACAAAAGGTGGTTGCGGACAATGTCCAGGAAAGACACTTGATTACGTATGCCAAATTTTAAGCAAATCCGTCAAGTAAAAAAACCAGTACAGTTGGAAGTGCAATTGTACAAAACGTTTGATATTTATTTCCTGTTCCGGATAGAACCGGACGTCAAACGCTGGTCTCAGACAATGTCCAGAAGAGCTACTACCAAAAAAATGAAATAGCAGTAGGAAATAAATAATTGAGAAAAGGTGGTGAATGTAAAGTGAGAGTTACCCTTAATAGTCTGAAAACTGTCAAAAATTTTGATATTTTTCTTTTGCACAACGTGACTTTACTTTATATTATGAAAATTGTCGGAAATTTTTATTTTTATTACCTATTTTACCTATCTCAATTATTTATTGACTTCCGACTACTAGCGGTACCACTTTTAATTTTTTATTCAATTCCTGCTACTAGGGATACGTTTTGAAATAATTTATGACTTCCTACTATTAGGGGTACCTCTCGGGGGTTTAACTGCTTTCCAGTATTTTCTTATAGGGGTGTATCTTTCAGTCTTTCATTCACTTTCTACTACTATGGGTGCCTTCTTCAATCTGTCATTCACTTCCTGCTATTAGGGATACCTTCCCTTGCAAGGAAAGGGGTGCATCGTTGGTGGTCTAGTTAATTCGTAGTATTTTCCTACTAACATATCTGTGGTCCAACTAGGTTGCATAGTTTTCCTAATACTAGGGATACCAGGTGCCTGTTGGTGGTCTGTTAGCATGGTGTGTCTAACGTGCATTCGGTTATAGCATAGAATATGAATCTCAGGATGAAGGATGTCATCTTACCATCAGAAATCTCCATTTCTCACGGCTTGAGATTTTTGAAATTTCCTCCGGCATTATCTGTAACTTTTTAGCATGTAAATCGCCATAAGGATTTTCTAAAAATGAAATTCATTAAATTTTTGGAGGTAGGCCAAACTAAATACATTTGTGCAGACGAATTTTAACTCTTTCCATGTCAGGGGATTCCAAATGATGTGAAAATGTGGCGGGCCTAAGTAAAAGAGTGTACCGTGTCCCCAAAAGAAGGAATACACTTTTATTTTTTTGGGCGTCAAAAGTTCAAACTCAAAATTTTGATGTTCCGTTGTTTGATTTTTGAATTTTTTCTTGAAATGAAGCCTGTTAAATTGTGTTTAAAGAGTGGCTCAAAGGCTAAAAATTGAGACGCTGTTCTCCCGAGGCAAGTACCGTTCAGAGAAAGATTAAAATAAAAACGACCGGTGACAAAAACATTTCGGGAAGGACGACAAAATGTACACGGAAAAATAAATCAACGATTAGAAAATAAATCCGGGAGAAATACGGTGCTTTAGTCATCAAATTTGCCCGTGTTCGAAAAGGCTCCGAAAACTGCAAAAAACTGGGTAAGAAAATTTAATACAGTACCGCACAACGGCAACTCAAGAAGACGAAATGGGGAAAAACCGCTTATAATCAGCCAACCAACCAACAAAAAGTTCCGGCCAATTTTTTGCAAAAATTTCCGGTCAAGACAATATTGGCAGAATACATCTGCTCAAGAAGCTTTACACGCATGTAATGCTCTGGAGAAGAAGGCCACTGCGAGCGGACAGTGTTATCGCGAATAAATTTTGGCCAACTATTTTGTTGCTATCAGGGACCCTTAACTTTTTCAGCCTCCAGAAAAATTACATTCATACGAGATGGCGCCCCAGCTCAAACATTGAATCAAAATATGAAACTTCTGGCGGTAAGGCCTCCGAGGACTTAGGTCAAAGGTCCGGCTTTGAACCGAGGTTAAATATGTTTGGTTCGTGCTTCAAGAATCCCTCATTAAAAAGCCAATTCCGATCGATCGAGACACACTAATTCGTCGTGAAACTGAAAAATGAATTTCCATGACCTTGTCCTTAAAGACGAATCTGACGCGGTCATTTCCGAATCGAATTTGAGAAGTCCAGAAATCTCGCCGTTATTCGACTAGATATTGATTAGAATGCCCTGAAAATATTAAAATTTTATCTCTATGAATAAACATTTTATGTCACTTTGAAATTTATGCTACTAAAGTGTACTCATTCTTTTTAGGACACGGTGTATCATGTCGTGTGCTTCCCTTGTTAGACATGCAATCAACTTCTTATAACTTGTCTTTTGCGTTTAGTGTATGCTAGTATGCATGCGTGCACTGTAATCTAACCCAACGAAGCGTCCTCTCCATTGGAAAATTAATGTAAGTCTTATTCAGCAACCAACCCATTACTATGTAATACACTCCTTAAAAACCGCAAGTTCTGCAGTATGTCAAACTGGTTCAGAGATAAGAGGGATTATTTCGCCTCAGGCTGATCAGACACACGAATAAAATGTGGAGAATTAGGGAAAAGAGGATATGGTTCCACAATACATTTTCGTACATTTGTTGACCTTACTAGTGACTTTCGTTCAGTTGTCAGTCACGAATCACGATGTCATGTGTAAAGTGTGTGCTTCATCTGTCCGCGCAATAATTAATAATTACCAAAATTGTTTATAGTTTTTTAATGAAGGGACTCAGTCATAGACACTTATAATATTAATACAAAATGTTCGAAAGAAATAAACATCATGGTTCCCAAAAATTGGAAGAGTTTCTAGATGAAGATGTTGAAATGAGTCCGGGTGCTAAGGCGAGTGATGATACCAATGGGTACCCACCTGTCGGGAAAAAACCACCGGATGATCCGAGTAATTTGGAAGGAAAACTTCCACTTATGTTTCGGGTCAAGGGAACAGTCCTTCGAAGGATTTGGTGGCAGATTCTCTTAGTCGTGATTTGGAGTACGGCTGTCGTCAGTACTTGGACATATGTCGAAGAAGTTCATTTTAATTTTAAACCGATTTTGATTCAACTCATGGGTGTCGTTTGTGGTCTCTTGTTGGCATTCAGGAGCAATTCCGCTTATGACAGGTTAGTATATCCTCATATGGTTCGTCAATGACATTACCAATTTACCAATAGCACTTAATATGTCCTGTAATTCAATTTTCTACCAAAACCATTTAGTTTGGACTGTGCTTTGATTCTGGAAAAAATATCCAGTCACAGTCCGTATTTTGAAATAACAGTTCTACACGGTAATGTTAGCCAGAAATTTAAATTGAACTCAAAAACATGAACACTTTTTAAGAATCTTGCAATCTCAACATACCCGCTGCATTCCTTTATTTTTTCCCGTTACACATTGGGTGCATAATATTTGTATGCGTTAACATTACTGCCATGTGTTAATTCCAACAGTTCCAAAGTTCCAATGCGACCCAGTTGTCAGGACTCAACCAGTTAAACTCATAATCAGAATTCGCGAATCTGTTATCTTGTCATGACCTTATTTGGGAGACTCTATTTGACACTTGCATTCATTAAAGTGCACTCCATTCTACTCATATTACTGCATAAAGACAGTGCTTCCCGTTATTATTGTTATTACTGGTAATAAAGACTCTGTATGCTCCGGGTTTGTAAAAGCCCACGCTGAACGGGCAATTTTAAAGGTTCTTTGTCCTGAATGGTTTTCGTTTAATTATACGGACGATTTGGCCTCTAGAGTAGCTTCTCTAGACGAGTGTCATATCATTTTCAACAATTAAGACAAATAGAACAATTTTATGAATATTTATTACATTTACATGCATGCAGAAATTTTTATGGCTAGACCACTAATGTAAGTCTGTGTCTGTGTGGAGTGTCTGTTGATCTCCTGCCCTTCCGAATAACAGAAGCAACCTTATTTCCCAGTATCTCGCGAGTGGAATTTCAATTTGGCATGTTGATGGAAATTTATCACACATGAAAAAATTGTGAACGAGAATAGTACAAACAATAAATAAAAATGATAAGATAAATTACGCATTACATTTTATTTTAATTAGACAATAACTTGAGAGTTAAAAAATAGAATTCGCACGATCATTATCATCAGCTGACAAGGAAATATTTTTACATGGATTCTGCACTTTTGTTGTATCCTAATTAGGTGTAATCTGATGAAATCAGTTCGAGAAATATTGCTTGAAAGTAATCGCAGATTAAATACAAACCGCAATGAGCTCATCAAATATCCTATTTATGCTTTTGTATTGTCCCCTTAATTCTCACCTTGTGCGGTCAAACCCGGATCCTAGGAGCAAAAACTTGTTAAGTGACATGTCATTTAATTTTACGATCTTCCATACATATATAGATACTGGGAAGGCCGCAAATACTGGTCTACCATGACTTTGGGAATCAGGAATTTAACTCGAGCCATTTGGATCAACATCGAAGAAAAGAGTGCAGCTGACATTGTTGAGAAAAAATCAGCAATCAATCTCTTGATTGCTTTTGCAATTGCAACCAAACATTACCTCCGAGAAGAGTATGACTACGACTTCCAAGACCTGCTCAACATTACGCATCATATCGATTGGCTTCATACCCCATCATCAAACCAAGCATATCCTCATCAACCCCAACCACCACCACCAAATGAAACTGTTGTCGATACCGAAGCAGCCGATAATAATTCTAGACGAAAGAAATCCAAGGACATTAAACCCGTCAAAGGCAAAGCAGCCAGGGATCAATCTCCCGTCAAACAATATCGATTCAAGGCTCATGATATCGCCACTCCGACCAATATTCCGTTAGAATTATCCCACTACATCGCGTCATACATCAATTCCGTCAGGATTCGAAATAAATGTGACGGTGGAACAATCGGTGTCATGAATTCAGGTATATATGCGAACAAAATATTAGTGAGATGCGATAATTATGTCAACTTTTATTCTTAATTCTAAATTAAAATCGGTTAGTAAAAAAACGCACGTAAACTTTGGTTCATTTCAGCTCTGGGATCTCTGGTTGAATGCTTGACGGGTTTTGAAAGAATTTTGCGGACACCCATTCCGTTGGCCTACTCCGTCCATTTGCACCAATCAATTTGGATTTACATTTTAGCCCTTCCATTCCAACTGGCCCCTCAAAATGAATGGTGGACCATATTAGTGGTTGGCATCACGGCATTCTTTCTACTTGGGATTCTAGCAATCGGATGGGAAATTGAAAATCCATTTGGTTATGATGACAATGATTTGGTAAGAAATCGTACACAATTACAGAACTTCTCTAATTCATTGGATATACCGATGAACTCAAGTGACCTCAAAATCTTGACGAATTTTTTTTTTCAATATTTTCAAAATTCTCTGTAATGCTGTAATTAAGGGCATCTCTCAACATTGTTGCAAAAACGCCGGAAACAGCATGCATTTTAACACACGATTTAAAATATTTCAAAGGGTGGACCTCAGGATGATATTTTGAATCAAATTTACGAATATAGGCTAAAAGAAAAGTGCTTCATTTGTACACGCGACTTTTAACTATTTTCATGTCAGGGGATCTCAAATAGTGTGAAGAAGTGAATGGCGGGTCTAGGTCGGACCCGCATGTCGTGAGCTTCCTTCGTTAGACAAATATTCTTAAAAATATTCTCTGAAAAATGACAATTCTTAACATGACATCCAATATTTCAGCCGCTAGGCGATTTCTGCAAAGTGCTGAGGAGGGAAATTGAGGTCATCGTGTCACACAGACCCATGACACCCGAAGACTGGGTTTTCAAACGACGAAACAGACCTTTTGCCCCGGAATGCACGCTTGACGCGATGGAATTATCTGAGATACCAACTCAGGAAATTTGGGATATGTTGGCTGAAAGAGGATCTAAAATTTCAGAGTCGGACATTTTGGATCGACAAGAAGCAGAAAGGGTCAAAAGGTCGGCGAGACGAAGAACTATGAAGGATATCCGAAAAAGTGGAGGGAGCCACCCAGGAGCGGCTGAGGCTGACACCAATAAAATGTTGCCGTAATCGTGAAGGCAGAAATGAAATAAATTTGCTCACAAAAAACCGACTTCGGCATGTAAACTCAAATCAGACCAAAATATTTCTCGTAATGAACCAACATTTTAATGTGCCGACAAGTCGGTCATATGTTGTGATCTGGAAAATTGACGTCCCCACTTGCTTGTGATGAGTACATTTTGTTTTACATGAAAAGGGGTTTCCTTGTCCAACGTTTACTCATTTAAATATTAATGTCCGCAATAATTTTAATAAACAGGACGACATTGACACTGACATTGGCGTTGACTTGAATTGCTTATGGTTGTAAAACCTGTCGCTGTATCTTAATTATATGTAAAATTCGTGACCGGGTCCAAATTCCAACACTTAATGTATGACTTTTAATAAAATTTATGATGAGCCAATATTAAGGTGAAGTGCAGCAAAATGCGACACGTGGAGTGGCAAAAGCAGTCATCCAAAAAGTTGGGCTTGGTTTTGAGAGTAAAACGAAGGCCATCATAAACATGTTTTTAGATATTCTTGGTTTAATTGTACAATCCAGAATAGGGTGTATTATGCGAATAAAACTGCAAAATGTGTTAAAATATCTTAGCACACCCTGTATGTGTTGTATGTATGTGCATGTAAATCGAATGGTAGAAAAAACAAATTAAATAATAATATGTTGTTTACTTCAAATTTGCATTCTCGGAGAGGAATGATTCCATTGTCATTTGCATATGAATTACGTAGAACCAGTTTTTGTTTGTATCAGTACTCTCTTACGAAAAAATAAACGAATCAATTCATTTTAAGTTTGGAAATGCTTTTCAATATTGGTGTGTTTCGACCTTTCGACCCACACCGCCAAGTATAATGCCGGCTTACTTATACAAATTCTTGCAAATTAGTGGAGAAGGAGGGGGCACAAACCATATGGGAAAATGTACGCCATTGGAAATCGCTCCCATTTTTATGTTGTCGGCAGTGTCATCATGAACAACTTTTGTGAAGGTCACACTTCCAAAAGTCTAACCGTTTGGCCGCTAAAAATACACCGGTTAGCATGTGCTACACAGTACGCCGACTTTCACTTTTGCTTTCACTCGCTTTCACTTTACATTCTAACCAGTGTATTTTTAGCGGCCAAACGGTTAGACTTTTGGGGTAGGATCTTCACAAAATTTGTTCTGGATTGCACTGCCGACAACATATAAAAAGTGGAGCGATTTCAAACGGCGTACATTCTCGCATGTGGTTTGTGTCCCCTCTTTTTATACATTCTCGTCAATTTGTAGGGCCATAAGCTAAGGTCATATTGATAGACCATCCCAGCACAAATTCCATGCACATAATGAACAATGAATCAGTGACTTGCAGCCAGGGGCCAATGCGAATACGCGTCTGTTGGACTGATTTGAAGAATTTCTTGTCAAACTTTGAGTAGTTCATGTCAATTCGCTGAAAGGAGTTTTGGTAGACCTTCGAAACTTCCATTCCAGTACTACACAATTGACAAAAAATCCTAAGGACATAGATCAGCATACTAATAGCCAGTACAGAGCCGACTGAGCTGGTGATATTCAGTACGTTGTACAAGGAAATTAGCATGTACATCATGATTACAAGAATGATATGGCCAGCTGGAACCATAAACGCCGAAACGTAGTAGAGAAAGGCTTCAACATCAGCATGGAGAATCCGTTGAGCTCTACACAATACTCTTAATTCTTCTTTGAGCCAAGCTGGCGTCATGGCTGCTCGACTGTCAAAAATAAGAATTAAAATTAAGTATTCTGTCAAGTTCACCGTTTATTCTGTTCGGTTGAATTGTGTGAAGTATGTGAGTGTATTTGGGTTGACTTTCTGAGATTTTCTTGCACAAACTAGAATCACTGTCCTTGTCTTCCACAATTGATCAAAAACTTTCACTCTTATCAACAAGCCTCATGAATTAAATATTACAAAATATGTTCGAAATAAGTACGGGCAGTCTCATTTTGGGTTTTCCTTAACTTTTAGAATGTTGTCATGTTGATGTTAACTCCACACAATGGGCGGCAACGCGCTTCTTCTGTGTTATACCGATTTAATTTCAGGCCTTGACTGAACAGAATATCCAATTCGAATGGGACATGACGTAATACGAAGAAAATAAAGGTGCCTGTCTCGACGAGGGCAACAACTTTTCTAGTGGCCATTTTTGAGGTAAGATGGAACAATGTCGTGACCTTTGACCAGGCCCGGACTGGCCATTATGGCGATGCGGCGTTTGCCGCGTGCGCCGCAAGAAATTTAACATTGAGCTGAGGCGCCCTCCGCCCCATGCTACTAATGGTCGCCAGTACGGCCCTGCCTTTGACGATCCCTGGCGGTGACCCAAAGCTTACTCGGCTTAAGTCGTTCCGAGAAAGTCTTCAGGGTGCAAGACTTACCTCTGTGCCGAATTTGGGGGCAATTCCACGGGTGGCCGCTGATCCACGCACTCGAGTCGATCTCATTTCCATTTGAAACTTCTATCAAGTTGATTTAATAGCCGTATCGTCTTAGCCAAGTTTAAATAGCAGGGTGCCCGAACCGGAAGTTAACCTTCTTCGACCAACTACCCCGAGGGAATCTAACATACCCTAGTCTTAACCACCCGATTTACAGGTCAGTAACGACACAATTGTAGTTAGAATCAGAGGAAGCACAATATCAACCAGAATTGTCCCTCCATCTTCTCTACGGAAATAATTTATAATTTTCGCTTCACCATTGCTGCGTAGTCGAAAAATCTAACCTTCACATTTTGTGATAAGTGCTTTTCTTATCTAAAAATACCACAGTCACACACACATACACTATACATACGCACATAAACTCTACTTTTGTTTGTCGATTTTACAATTATATATCTCAGTCGTTCCGCAATAATGATGGACCATTTCGGGGAGTTCGCACTTACAATATTTCTGCAAACTTGTACTAGAATGAAAATAATAAAGTTAATGTATAACCCACCACCTGTTCTGACGAAGCCAGAAAATGGATACTTCTGCGTACATGTACAACCCAATGAATAGCGATGTGTGAATGAAGAAATCCGTTACCGAGAAGTACATTATAGTTGGAACAATCAAATAATTGGGGATTGGGACATACTCCAATATCCAAAATGCCTTTGGCTTCATATTCTGAAGAAAGATATACGACGGACCAGCCATGATGACGTAAAGGATAGCTACTCCAATCAGATTGCAAGAAAATCTTCCCGTTTTATCAATGTTACGTCGCCCATAGCTCATTCCATGGAGTCTCACTAGATTTGAACAAAATGGATAACTTCTTCAAAGATTAACACTACCGATGTCGAAGAATGCCTATAGAAACAGGCCTACGAAGTAGCCTCGGCAAATGAGTCCTAGGCATTGAGACCGGACTAACTTTCTGAACTGCCTAAGATAAACTTGACCTCTCCCAGAAACGGTTCTTCCCGACAAAATAAACACACTTATGTACGTGTAATGTCACACGAGGTCAATTAAATCGTCATGGTCAAACGTCTTCATTGAGGAATAAATTCTGGTGATCTAATCGCCATGCTGATTTCTGCAAAATTAATTTTATATGCGTGCCATCGCAGAATCATGTTGTTGAAGCAGCTTACTTGCGTACTTGCACATTTCAAACATTTGGTTAAATTTCTCTACCTACTCTTCTGAAAGGAAATACCGTGGGTGAAACACTAACATTCACACTAAATATGTAGTACTTACGATTCATGTCGTTCAGAATAAGTGTCCACTTTTAAAAACACCATGTCTGGACGGAAAACTTACATTAAACTATGAATTCTTACTATTTCTTTCATTGAAAAGGAGTGTTCCATTGAAGATTCTTGTCCATGAGCGTTGAGTCGAGCGTGTCCAAGTAGATAGTAACATAAAACTGGTTGAAAATGCAACTAGACAGAACATAATTACAAACATAATTCCCGCAGGTCCTGTATTCATAAATAACACGGTGAGAAGGAGATAGACGATCATGAATATTCTGCTGATCACATGAAAATAGGTTAGCCTTGTGTAAAAAATGAAATGTCTGCTTCGACGCGGAATCAGTATTAGCCGTACCTCCCGCTCACTAAATTCCCATGGGATGACATGAATGTAATGTCCAAATGAAATCAAGTAATACAGTATTTTGATCGTTCTTTTCGAAAGCATAATGAAAATAAAATTATGGATGAATCGGGAAAGCGTACTAAAAGTACTTTCGATTTGGGCGAATTGAAATTAAATTATGTGGACGGACTTATATGAGTTGAATGCAGCGAGAATTCGAAATGTTAGTGCGCCAAGAATTGGTTGGTCGTGTTCGACCTATGGCAGAATGAAATAATATGACGAAGATACAAGGATTTCCCGGAACTAGTTGTCCCATTTCCTTTATATGCGGAAGGAAAACCGGCAATGCTGTTGCTGGAGAAAGCGGGAAGAATAAATTACTTTCTTTTACGTTTGTAATTTATTGATAAGATGCATACGTATTACATACCGGTTAAAAATTAGTGGCCGACTAATAAGACAATATATTCCTCCCTTTATTGTGTGTCATGTCCTCAAAGTTAGGATTAAACATTATTTGTCGTCACGTTCCCGGGAGGTTTTAGTATATTCCGAATAAAACCTTACCGGTTGTGGTGAATACATTAATTAATTAACTTTAGCACTAAGGTAGGCAGACCATTTTTTCAAGGACATTAAAATTTCTGCATGCCTATAAATGTAAGCAACCAGAAAACATGGAAAGGAAATGCTTATGAAAATTTGACACGACTAGGATTTCTTTCTTCCGTATCAACTCCGGAAGTATACGAGGACCGCGGAAATGATACCACGTTTCCGAGTCCACATCACCGCTTCCATTGTAAATGATTCATATTATGGTATACTTCTGGTGTTGATAACCGTGTATGAAACTTAAAAATGATGCACCCGACCTAATCAGGACCTTGACCCAATACGAAATTTCTTAACAAGCTGGCATCCTCTGAGTGGGGTTTGAGCAATATTCTCGTGTATAAATGTAGTACATTTTTTGGCATACCTCCGAAAATTTGGTCAAACAAGTTACTGAGGTCCATTTGGTGAAAAAAAAACAGATTTTCTCTTCGAAATGCCCTGGCACCGAAAAATCGGCCATCTCCGAACCGGCTCAACAAAATTTTAAAAATTGCATAAAATTATTACAAAAAAGGTGGCATCGACAGATTTTTCAAAAAGAATTATTTTATTTTGGGCGCGTTTTTGTCAAAATACCGTTGAAAAATCTATTTGTTCATGTCGATTCTTTCTTAAGCGCTCATCAGCGCCGCTACGCGCGTCAGATCTTTAAGCGGAGTAGCTCACTAGATCCTTCATTCATAAGATTCTCTAAGAAATGCATATCTCACTTATTGTCCGACTCCCCCAGATTGCGCTCGCCAGGGGGGCGCAGAGGGTATGCGTGTCCCTGTAGTTTTGACGTCGGTAAATAAGTTACGCCTGTTCAATTTGGTTCCGCGGCAGGGGGTGAATAGTTTATTGATAATATGTATATACTAGTTGCAGGGGAAGGCTCAATAATTCTGCAATCGCCCTTGCAGCCCCAAACACTCAATAAAATGTTTCTTTTTCTAATATACATTACAACCAGCAATGTCATTTATAAGTTTATTTCTAATTAGTGAGCAGATCCTCAGTACACAGCCAAACGCCTAACTCATAGGATATGTGATAAGTAGGCTATGGAAAAAGAAACCATAAAACTAATTAACCTGAAGAAAACTACTCTTTGAGAAAGTAAAATATGAGATAGGTATTCAAGTTTTGATCCGAACGATCATAGATTATTGATATCACATGTATTCTAACAAGGTCGTCGACAAATCATTGTTACCTGCACTTCCAGTTAACATCAAAGTTTTAGTTGTATTTTGTATAATTTTGCTGACTACATTTAAAGTGTCTGACCGTTGAATATATCCTACAGATCCTAATTCTATTCTCAAAATTCGGCAAGACCTCAAGTACTTGCTTAGCAGTACCTTGTCAAGCCCAACAATCGCTGGATTATCTTTCCAGGAATTTATAAGTTCCTTGGAATATTCATAGTAATTGCCAGCTTTACTCCAAATCAGAACTAAATACATAATGCCAATCAGGCTATCTAACACGAGTGACCCCATTAAGAAGACGCTGTCAATATTATGACCTTCTCGAACTAGAATACAAAGACTGGTCACGGTGAACCACATCATCATATTGTTGATTGTAAGCATTATGTAGTCTCTCACAACAGAATTCGCCGAGTTTGTAAGCACTTGCAAGCACCGATATGTGAACATTATCTCAGCGGCCGTCTTGAATGATGAATTTATATAAATGCTGGAACGGTTGGCTCTGGTATGAAAGAATTTAATCGTATTAATTAAAATCGGTGATTTGTCAAGTCAAATCTGTCTGTAATTGAGCCGGTAGTGAGAGCAATTTACTCAATAAAGAGTTAATAACTTACGTCATTTCGGTTAGCAAAAAGAGATGACTGAATGCGATCGCCATAGCTAGGATTCCGTAAGAAAAGGCCATAGCCCATGCAATGATCTCCAGGTATAGATTCGGAAGTGCCATAATCGATAGGTTGGTAATTGTATGATAGTTTTCTGGAAAATATGCGCTAATGAAGATCGTTGCATTTGGGAATGCAAAATGTAGACCTTTCAGAACAAATGGTTGTGACATTACAATCAACGTAAATAACATGAGGATTCGTTCACAGCCATTCCTCAGCATATCTGTGTGTTGATTTTTATAACGTTCTAAAAATTGAATCAATGTTAGACCAACTAATACGGATTTCATTGCGTAGTTTTTACCTGACTCACCTTTCAACTTTGAAAAATACTTGATGTGCTGATTTAGGCATGTAGTAAGTTCTTCCCTTTTGTCCAACGTCAAAATTGAGAGCGATAGTACTACACTATATGAGAAAATGTAGACACAATGGAGCATGTAGTCTTGTATACGAGCACCAGGTGCCGTGATTTGCCGCGCCAAAGCAATAAATAAAAATACATAGTGAATCCAAAAAAGGATGACGTTGAACAAATACCAACATAGGGCAGATTTTGATTTTGTGAAATGTAGCGTCTGTGTCTTGTCATCCCAAGCGTATGGAAATGCTTTCCAAAAGTATGAATATTTGATTGAGAAAACGATGAACTTTAAACTCCGTCCACTTAACATGGCTGACAAATAAGTTGGACGGAAAAAGCCTTTCTTTATAAATACACACGGGTAAGACGCAGTTGTTCAGTGGTTCTTTGAATAAGGGAATATTTGATGAGGTTTCAGGTTCAATCCCTAGTCGGTTAAATCATTGATTATTTTAATAGATGAATGTTCGTACGTTACTTCTTTTTCAGCATTATATTTTATATCACGATCTAGGCTCAAGAGCAAGTGAGTACAAACCCAGGTTAGGTCTATCTACATATACAACGATAGAAAGATTGAGAAAGTACCTGAAAGGCCATCCCCAAGTTATAATTCTTGAACTTTCACCACGTTAGCCAAATATTTCGGCAGTGAAACTTATTACGAAATTGTTGCAAATT
>JAQFYE010002582.1:0-17593 GCA_034694305.1 Protaphorura glebata
CATTCGTTTATAAGTGGAGTCGACCGCAATGGGCCTATTGGTGGCTTAGTCGGCATGATCTAGATGGCTTGGCAGTATCTTATTGTTCCCCTAGACCTCCTCCTTAACATACATACCCCTTTAATTATTTAAGAATAAAACAGCTCAGACCAACTGGCAAATTTATTTTTTCAAATCCCGAACCCAAATCCAATTTTAACTCAGGTAATTAATTCTAATTTACTATATGCTTTTGTGGAACTTAAAACTACAAAATTCCTGTCCATGTCTCTTAAGGGACCCTGCAAAGTAACTACAGCCTACAGCTCTGTAGTATTTATCCACGGGCGACACATCTTTCTTCTCCGCTTGAATCATGTGTTCAATCATGGGACTCTATGGACTTCAATTTTCCTTGTATGACGACATTCACACTGACAGACAACGTTGCTGGAGAAGAACTAAATAATACCTCAAAAGTTCTAACAGACTTGGAAGAATTTTTTTCACGGAATTTACAAAATGTACGCGAACACTCAAATAATATCAAGTCATTATCGAGAAAACGTCATCTTTGCGAGATCCTCTGCTTGTTCATCCGTCTCAGTTGATCCGATTTAACGTGGGGACATAGTGGTTGGAATGTAAAACCGAATCGCATTTGACCCCTTTTCATTCTTGACGTCCGTGACGTATGTGATGACAATTTTGAAATGTGAGCCGGTTTTCAGAAATTCAATCCTTACCTGTTTTTACACAAATATAATTGCATTCTTAGTGATACAAAGATTTGTGGTTACGCTATCATGCAATGTGCACGTCCAGGACATGACCCTCACGCTATATATTATATGGCCAAAATATCTCCATTGTACACTCTGTGACCTGTATTCTCTGATGAGATTTTGCTCTACTAATTAAAAGCCACACATTAATTACTTAGCCTATGTTTGGAGTACGGCTAATTCCTGTATAATCTTAAGCATATACGAGAAAACGCTACGCTATGGTATACATCCGAGTGCATGGAGTGAGCTGCCTGGTGTGCCGGTTGACTAGGATTGGTATAGGGGGTGCGCCGGTTGACCCTTATTGGATGCAGTGCATATGCATGTATTGCATTGGCTTGTGTGGCATGGAGAGTAGTTGGGTACTTTTAGGTTCCACCCGCTAACATTGCATTGAGACCTCTCCAAGGGAGATGAGAAGTCATCGATATCCCTTACCCTATGAATTTTAAGCCTATTGAAGAGTTTATTAAATGTGCTGCAAGACTTGTACTCAGTAAGACGAAAAGAGATAGCATTTCTAGTGACATAAATTATTTAGGCTTACTAGATCCAAGGATCCAACTGAGCTTTGGCCTCTTGGAGTTTCACTTCACCCTAGAATAAACAGAAGTTACTGCTAATTTAAATACAACAATTATCGATTCTCTATGTATGTTATTGATTCTCCATTCCCCATATATGTTATAGTCCCTCTATACTCCATGTATGTTATAGTCCCTCTATACTCCATGTATGTTATAGTCCCTCTATACTCCGTGTATGTTCTAGTCCCTCTATATTCCATGTCGTCGCTTAAGATGGAAAAGGTCGTATCCAAAATTCCTTCTGGTCTGGAAAGGTCGTAATTAAAATCCTTCTGATCACGAAAGGACGTAACTAAAATTCCTTCTGATCACGAAAGGACGTAACTAAAATTCCTTCTGGTCACAAAAGGTCGTATCTAGAAAAACCCGATTTTTCAGGAGAGCGAAAAAACTGATCTAAAATTCAGTAATCCGTCACGTATTACGGTTTAATCACCAAAAAATCGACTAAAAATATGGACATACTATTCGAACTTAAAATTTTAGAAATGTCTCAACGCAAACTAGAAAATCTAGATACGTTTTTTCCGCACATCGCTCTACTAATAATAGTAATAGCGATCTTTTCTGGCAATTCGGCGTAAACAGGTCGGCTTAGGTCCTTTTCCCAGAAAGTTTTGAAATAAAACGAGGCGGTTAAACTTTGAATTCCTCATGCAGATGTCAGTATTCAGGAGTTACTTACGACTTTTTGCTTGCATACGGAGTATTTTTTTCTTGAATTAACAAGACCGAAATCTCATTTTCCCTCAAAATCCAGTTACGACCTTTCGTGATCAGAAGGAATTTTTGTTACGTCCTTTCGTGATCAGAAGGAATTTTTGTTACGTCCTTTCGTGATCAGAAAGTTTTTTACTTACGACCTTTCCAGACCAGAAGGAATTTTGGATACGACCTTTTCCGTCTTAAGCGACAATGTATGTTATAGTCCCTCTATACTCCATGTGGATGTATGTTATTCCCTCTATACTCCATGTATGTTATGGTTATGGTTTATCCATTCCCCATACCTGCGAGAGTGTTTCTGTATCCGCAGACCCTAAGATCAGATTCCTATTTACATATTCTTACTGTAATGTTTCGACCCTCCAACTCCGCATGAAAATGCGTAATATACCGCCACTTAAGTCTACTGGGATACTGGGAAATAATAGGTAGCCTTGATTGGTTGGTCTTCCTTATTCACATAAATTTGGGTCAATTAAACTTGGGCCACTGCGTGAAGCACGGACGTAACTATATAGACTGACTAGAGAGGGATTGGTACAAATTCTTGTGCATGGTCTCCGGTATTCATAATATTCAGTATTTCCTTTAGGAGGTTGATTGATTGCGAACAACCCTGACCCGAATTCCATTTCGTTCACATACACCATTCTACTGTCGGAAGTGTAGCCCCTAATGATAAACCAATTCACATTAATTGTGTTGTTGTAGGCTTTGTTGTATTGACACTAACGAACTGGTTTAATTTCGTGTTAATTTCCTATTTTCTAACACAACGTTGGAGTAGAATAGTTTTAGTTTAATGGTTTGGATGACCAAAGTTACAATAAGGTAGGCTATTGTATTGTGGTCGGTTTTGTCTTAAAACGTCCAAAGTGCAGTTAGAGAACTGCGGGGGAACGCATTGCTGCACAGGGAGTCTCAAAGCATTGTCCGAGGTTCAATTCTAGGTCCGTCTGCAACATAATAATATTAATATCGTACTGGCCTTGCGTTGGCAATAGTTATGCTACACCTTGCAGGTAATTGGTCACTACACTATACTTACGGCGAAGTCTGTAGGCGGACGTTCTTGTACATGTTCGCGTAGGAGTAGGTTTTTGCATTATATTTGCAGTTTGCAGTTTGCAGGTTCGTTTACAAAAAACTAAGTCCGTATCATCTTCACTTCTTTCTGTGATTATTGAACCAGCTATAACTCGAGTAAGTAAGGAAGACGCAAATTCATATAAAAATACAAAGTTTATAGTGTAAAGTTTATAGACAAAATTATAGCTTTCAAACTGGTAAGAATTCTGCACTCTGTGACTGAGTTTAAATTCTGATGTTTTTCTCAAAAATGTCTTCGTATAAAAAAATCGACTTTCTCCAAACCGGTGCTACAAAATTTTGAAAATTAGATAAAATTAAAGCAAAAAAGATGGCATCCACGGATCTTCAAAAAAACACGTTCCTGTCAAGAAATCCCGACTTTTGGGTCTGTTTTCATGCCGAATTTTACTTGAACTCTTGTCATTGCATATGCGATATATAAAATACATAATGACATATACATATGCGCATCGGATTTTCAAGCAAAATAGCTCCCTAGATGCAAAATCCATAACTCACTTTTTGTCTGGGTCTCCCTGGTTGGACTGCCGATGGGGGGGGGGGGAAGGTTATGAGCGAGCGTTAGAAAATGTCTAATGAAGACGGTAACCATGCCATGACTTTTCAATTATTCAATGACAAAAAAGCTCGTTTTCTTATGACATTTTAAGTTTTAACGGCAAAATTCTTGTCACCTTTAAGGAAAGCCAGGAAGATATTTCGAAAAGAAAGGTGTGATGAGAATATACTTGACTCAGGATTTAGTCACAGCAGAACTTCCCGTACGACGGATGTGCGGTTGTTACAAAACCCACATTTTAATCTAGAGTAGAATTAGTGCTCATATAATATCACTTTATTTCCTGCAGGGGAATTTTGCCACTGTTGTGGTGACGGCAGGATCAAATCATAATTACTTTTTATACAGGGTGTTGTTCCAAATGAATATAAACACTTAAAAAATTCATACATAGTTTCCAAGAAATAAAAAACACATTTTCAAAAAAAATATTTTCAAAGAAATTTTGAAAGGATATGTTTTTTTTTACAATTTTCGCATTTTATGATTAGTAAACGGTATTCTCGATATAACGGCTTTTCTATTTTTTCCACTCCCAGAGCTAAATTGTTGCACATCCTGCGGTGGGCATGGCAGCACCGAAAATCTCGGAATTCTTTTCTACGTTCTATTCTAAAAATTTAAAAAAAAAAATTTTTTAAATTGTTTTTTGAAAATTTGGAAATAGCGGTATAAGTTGCGAAATTTATTCTGGACTATTTTAAAAATCAAACCAAATCAAAAACCCATGTCAATAACGTTGTTAGGCTCTGGGAGTACAGAAATATGACAGGCCGTTATATCGAACATACTCTTCGCTAATCGTAAAATGTCAAAATTGTAAAGAAAAAAGTCTGTTTGAAATTTAAATATAAATATAATTTTTTGAAATCTAGCCCATAATTTGGAAACTATGAATGTTTGAAACTGTTCACATTCATTTGGAACACCCTGTAGTTTTTCCTCTATTTATGCTACCGTACACACGGTACGCCATCAGCTCCTAGTCTCAGTCACGCTTAGTTCGATTCTCCTTCAATTTCTGGAAAGTAACCGCCGTCACCACTTGTGAATATCTTGTTCACACAAACTGTCATCATGTCAAGACATTCTGAGGTCATTCGAGACAACTTCACTTTTCTCTGTGACAATACAAATATTACCGAAAGGCTATTGGACAAATGCATGGAGGTGGAAATTCTTACTCGGGATGAATCGGTGGAAATTGTAAGAACTTGAACTAGTGCTCTCCACGAATCCGAATCCGGATTCGAATCCGACTTTTACCGGATTCGCGCTAACGAATCCGAATCCGAATCCGGGTTTTGCCGGATTCGAGATTCGCGAATCCGGATTCGTGCGAATCCGAGTCCGACCATGGGATTATTTTTATCTCATTTTCAGGCTACCCTGAGGCTAATTCACCACTCGAGTGCGAATCCGGATTCAAATCTGGTTTTTACCGGATTCGAGTTAACGAATCCAAATCCGAATTCGGGTTTTGCGGGATTCGAGATTCGCGAATCCGGATTCGTGCGAATCCGAATCCGGGCAAATCCAGATTTGTGGAGAGCACTAACTTGAACGTGTTGAATCTCAATCATCAATATATCAAACTTTTTTAGGAACAATATTCTGGCTATAAACGAAGTCAAAAATTCTACGAGACAATCACAAGGAAAGACAATGAAGCATTCAAGAAACTTGTCGATATAATGGAGTCTAAGGACAACCGTCAGTCCTGTGAGGTCTTAGACATTCTGAAAACTTGTAAAATGTATATGACCAGCCTAGAGCCCAAATTTAAGACTTTAAAATCAAGATGGTGGCCAGAAGAACGGAATTTCGACCTTTTAAATTCCTTCCACGAAAGGAAAATCAAAGAAAAGTTGTTCGTTGAAGAATTACATAATATGTTAACTCAAAATTCAAATGGGACGGCTGTGATTAGTCAAAAGGTGGCAGTGTCTGGACTTGGAGGAGTTGGGAAGACGACAACAGCAAAATGGTACGCCAATCACTACAAGGACTTCTACGATCACATCATTTGGTTGGACTGTGGAGAGGGGAGCCTCTTGAAATCATTTCGTGACTTGGCGAGGGATCTGGAGATTAAGAATAGACAAGATCTAGATTTGACAAAGCTTGCTAGAGAAAGCTTTTCAGCTTTAGAAGAATTCAAATGCCTTTGGATATTTGATAATGCGGAATGTTATACAGGAAATGAAGGAATCAGAGATGTGTTGCCAAGAAATGGAAACTTTCATGCCATAATTACTTCCAGAAATCGGGATTGGGGAAGTGATACGGGATATGGGAAAATTTCACAATTCCAGTTGGACGTCTTCGACATCGAGGAGAGTAAAACGTTTATGAGGAAAAATCTTCAAAAGAAATCATTCCACGATGATGATTTGAAACAATTGTGCCAACTTTTAGGAAATCTTCCATTGGCTTTGCAAATAGCAGCCGCGGCAATGAATAGACAGAATATCAAATTGTTTGATTATATAGAAAGAGTTGAAAAGACTGATCACATTATAAGTAAAAATTTTGATGACTATGAAAAAACAATCAATGCGACACTCAAAACGTCTCTGGAATTTATCAAATATAATGAGAATGACTCAAAACAATTAGCGTATCGAATTCTATTGACGTTTGGATACATTCAACCAGACAACGTCGAAATCCGTTTTTTCAAGAAAGTTGAAGAATCGTCAATATGGGAAATACAAGAAGCTATGGATTTATTAGAAATGTATTCCCTCATTTCCAAGGGACGAACACTGGAAGATAATCCATCTGAAGACGAAATCGACATGTTTGATTACAGTATCCATCGTCTGCTTCAACAAGTGACTCGACACAACGGGAGAGACACGGAAAGTGACACAATGAGAAAAATCTTAAATTGTGAAGATTTTTTAAACTACAAGCTCATTCCATTCGGGTTCGCCGATGAAGAGTTGAAAAATGAATTTCCAACAATTCGGGTACAACTGATAGACCAACTTGAGTTATCTCATCTCATTAAGGAAAGAAAATTCACAGATGCCTTGCAATTGTCCAAAATTATCAAGGATACGATGAAATCTTCCGCATCT
The DNA here is from genome assembly GCA_034694305.1 of Protaphorura glebata. NCBI lineage: Eukaryota > Metazoa > Arthropoda > Collembola > Poduromorpha > Onychiuridae > Protaphorura > Protaphorura glebata. Next base: position 6,839 of record JAQFYE010002582.1, read on the forward strand.
GATTTCAATTATGCCATTTGTCTAAAAAATCAAAAACAATTTAAGGCGTCACTTGAAATTTTCAATCGCATCTACAACACAGTTCCAAATTCAAAAATTGGCCCACAATTCAAACGATACTCGGATAATACGCTACAGACTGAACTACTTGATTTAAACTCCTGACGATATATTATCGCGGGAAATGAGTGCTTCTTTGAGAAATTCCGAAGACATCCTGCTCTGCATTTTGGAAGCCCTTAGAACTAATAATATTATTTCTGAGCTTGGATTGTACAAGTTGGTCATTGATGGAGACACAATTTGTATATCTTTGGAGAATAGCTCAAAACGTGAAATAGTATTTGAAAATTGTGAGGTGGACGTAACTTTAAATCTTCCCGAATGTTTAGATCGCCTGGAGTTACATCGCGTCCGTCCCAAGGTTGACAATATTAAAAAGAGGAGCCATTTGATTGACTTGAGTGACTTCATTCCATCTTCAGTCATCGATTTGTACGTTTATTTTGAATTGTGTCACAGTTATTACCTTAACGATGTCGAAGGTATTATATGTTACGGTATGGTTACATTGAAAAAGTTAACTTCAATCAACACGATTCGGTTAAAAAATTGCAAACTTAATTTGAGTGACAAACAGCTCAAAGTATCCCCAGAAATATTGGAGTTTGCAAATGTAACACTAGTTCGAAATGGAACTGAAGCATTTGGAGTAATATTTCTGCACGAATTGATTAATTTCCACCAAATAAAATATATAACGTTAACCGCCAATGAAATTATTCTTAAAGAAACACTAGATGAAATGGATACCACTCAGAAATTACCTCACGAAAAGTATGTTTCGAAAATAGGATTAGAAAAAACTGGAAGTTGCGCACGTTCGAAGATGGTCGCATTGGTGGGTGATCAGATAATAATTTCGGATTGGAATATAAATCCTTTGCAAGTTCCATTTGAGAAAACGCAGTTGAAGCTCACACTGTTGAAAATTACGAAATCCACCATTAAACTCTCCTCACTTCCAGGCACAATCGAAACACTAATTTTGGCTTCTGAAGCACAAGTTATGAGTGAAAAGGAAGATTTTGTTCTACCAAACTTGAAATACTTGCACGTGGAATTCTCAAGCGGCAATTCCGTTGATATTCCTTTTCTATTGAGGGTATGCAGAAATTTGATTGGACTCAAACTGGAAGCAAATTCAAGAGCACGTTACGATGTCGAAGACTTGAAAGTTGATTTGAATTCCATTTTAAATTGTACTTCAATTAAGACTTTAAAGTTGATACGGATTGAAGCATTGTGCCGGGGTGTGATCACAATTAATAAACTAATTTTATGCGGATATAACTTGAAGAAAATATGCCAAATTCTGAAACAATTTCACCCGGACCAATTATTAGTTTACTCAGGAATACCTGACCGAAATGACCAGAAAGTCTTATTATCACTTATTCAGAGACCACTCAGTTTAATCGTTGGATACATTCATTGGCAAAACTTTAAAACGTCCCCACTTGCGAATTATGTTGACGCCGAATCGAATTTTTACATTTTCGGGAACCAGAGAGGATGTATGATTACACGAGAAGAGTTTTGGCGTATTGGTCAATTTCCTGGCGAAAATGTATTTGAGACTAGATAAGTAAATTTCGAAATAACATATCCCTGCATGGTTTCGTTTACAAAACTTTCTCTGAAGATATTTCAAACTGTAATTGCTTATTTCTATCGGAATATTTGTTTAATAGAACCACTAGTGTAGATAAATTCCAGACAAACGAATTCGCTGAAGTTGAATAAGAAATGAGATTGCAAATTTTAATGACAATAACAATTCGTGACATTAATAAGATTAATTTTAACACTCTAATTTCACAGTATTTCCTAGTGCGCGACCTTCGATGGCTAACCTTTACACATTTAAAGCCAAAATGGTATCTAAAACGGATATACCGGTAGCTTTCTAAACTGTGAAAATAAGCTGTAGTATTAGTCAAGACATTCTTGTCTGAGCACCGATTACACTTAAACTATTATCGGCACCAGATCCCAGACGCACCCTTTGATTCCTCAATCACTCACAAGTCTCAAACAGTCTCCATCATGCCCAAAGACAAAGCACGTAATAAATCAGTAGACAGTTGCAAAAATAAGGCAATCACACAGCACACGAGTAGATTAGTTTTTAACCTTTAACAAACGACCGAAAGGTTTTATATCCTACACCAGATTACACTGCCTAATAAATGATTATTAATTAATTAACTAAAATGATGGAAAAGAATAAACTCAAAAGAACACAGAGACTACAGACGTTGATCGCTGGACTCTAGACGCAACTCCCGAATACTGACTGACTGTCTCGTGCATTCCCGATTCCAGAAATATATGGAAACACAACAAAAATCCCAAACATTAATTGACATTCATTACATATTACACAATTATTCTGGACATTCTACTTCTTTCTAACTATTCATTATTCCTACACCGTATTGGTCTTTGTGAACCCATGTTTCCGAGGCACTACACGGTATCTAGAATTTATGAATAAAAGATTGAATTGCGCCTGATCAACAAAAAAGTTCTAAAGTAATTCCGTTGACAAAAATCGCACTGAACATTTTGTATATCTAATTATTTGTGTTATTTGTAAGTTTGCCGTCACTATTTCAGTGAGAAAGCCTGAAGACCCGTGCGAATAACAATGGTTAAGAAAACAAACCATCATCAAAAGAAAATTACATATTTGAGAAGAAGTCAAAATTTAAAATTTCCTCTAAGTCCCGTCAAGAAGGACCGTTGTATCGAGAATACTTTTCGTTAATCGAAAACTGTCAAAATTGTTAAAAAATAAGTCCTTTAGAAATTTCCATAATTTGTTTTGAAATTCTAGTCAATATTTTCGAAATTATGAATTTTTGAAACCTCGTATATTCATTTGAAACACCCTACTATTAGTGAATTAAAATTACCCCCGAAGAGATATGTCCTTCTTCACTTTAACTTTCACAACATCCGTGAAATGTCAAATTTTGAAGGAAAATTTTCAAATGCCCGATAATGTGACTTCAGATAAAACAGTATTTCGTACCCCTGCTGAAGGAGTCCCTTCACATTTATTTTTGAAACTACACAAAAGGAGGCAATAGCTGTCTTGTTACTACTAGAATTGGTGGTAAGCACGTGTCGTCGCATTGGCATGCATAAAAGTAAGCACTCGGTACGCTAGCCATAATGCAAACAAAACGTTTGCAATTTCTTTCCTGCCTTCAATGACAAAGCTTAAACTAGCAACTGCTAAACCCATGAGATAAATGTAAAAAACTGTCACTATTGTCGATTCCATTGAGATTTTCAAATATCCGCCACTATCATTTTTGAGTGAATCCTCTTGTAGATCCTTCTTCATAAAATCCCAAATGTCTTGATTATAGGAATGCCAGTATTTTTCCCAAATGTTGTAAATCCCTGATTGCAGGAGGAGCTGCATCCTTGAGTAAAAATACTGGACGTTCCATCTGTTGAAAGCAAAATAGCTCGTACCTTCGTACAGAGGGACTCCTCCTTTCTTGTATACAACGCGTTTATTCTTCACTTTGGTATACTGCATAAATTTATCGAGTGCGAAATTTTCATTAATTAGACCTCGTTTAGAACAAACGGAAATTTCGTTATACATGTCTTCAGGTTCAATACTAGAGTAGTATGCATACGCAAAATTAAGTGGAAGGCGATTCGACTTCTGACCATTCTCAATTATCAACCATTTGTGCAAATCTAAGGAAGATAATTCGTACTGCTGTAAAATTTCTATAATGTGAACACAACTGACATCTTTGTCCGTGTATTCGTTTTTTATCTGGTAAGACGTGGGATCAGCGATACATTTTGCCATGGATGTTTCATTGAACCCAAATGAGAAATCTGTGAAGTTTTTTTCACGACGGTAATAAACTACGGAAAACTGTCGACCAACATAAAAAAGAAACGTTTCTGCCTGTGAGAAATTGGTAATGTGCTCTGAAACTGGTACCGGTGTGATTAAATCTACCACAAATACATTTCGATATTCGCTAGTAATGATGACTGCCACTAATCCCCACAATGCAAGTATGAATTTACAAGCAAATAGAAGGCTTGAATTGGCTCCAAATTTCCCGCTAAGGTCAGGAGCTGTCTCCAGGATGTTCCCAACAGTCACAGCACAAATATTATAAACTGGATACCAAGTGCGCTGGAGTTTTGGAACTTTCCACATATATACAGAGCACAAAATGACTGGAATGATTAAGACTGTTATAGAAAGGCAAAGCCAGAGTTCATATTGAAACGGTGAAGCATAAAATTTAAATGATAAATTTTCTCTTGCATGTTGACATGTAACAAAATTCCATACCAAATTGTCTACCGACACAACTAGTGGCAAGATTATATGTATAGACCGATCAACTCCATTGACATACTCTGTTGGTGTGAGGACTGAATGAGCTAGGTAGGTATAAATTCTCTGCGACCCTATTTCTTGAACCTCTTCCAGGGGAATGTAGTACTCTATTTGTTCACAGATTAAAAGCTTAATATTTCTCTCAAACCAAGAGGTGAATATCTCTGTTGGTTTCTCAAACGGGTTTCTTATGTAATGAACAGCATACTTAACTATGTTGATATCACTTTCGTTAGTCGCACGGTTGTAGATTTTCCCTCCTTTTGTCTCATTCCACAATAATTTCATTGCAGTCTTAACAGATTGAAAACTGAATCCAGACTTGGATCCATTAATTATTTCTGTGAACACCGAATTCCAACCAAAGTGTGCACTGATCGCCTCCAGTTGTTTTATTCTTGTTTTGTTTGTAGAAGAGAAGTCTAACTCACAGACATGTAAAATAATATATTTTCTTAGCATGACATCTGAATCCGATGCAGTAAAAGCTGTCATTTTAGATAATTTTTGTAGATTGATTTCCTTCCAAGATTTTGTTGATATTGATACCACAAAAACAAATGAAGTAAGTTCGAAGCAGAGGTCGTCAGATCCATAACAGAACGTCAACTTTTTCTGCAGGTGCCGATTAGCATTTACCGAATCCAGAATTTCCAAATCCTGAGGAATGAATATTAAGGCCCGACAAGTTAATCTGCCTCTTAGTTCAAAATCTGATGAGTACGGACTTTCATATTTAGTTGCCGGATTGAAGTAATTCAGAGTGAGTGGTACTTCCAAGGGATCTAACTGAATCTGAAATGTGAGACTGACCTCGATATACAGTTGTACTCGGCAATGTTGAAATTCTTTGAGCCAGTGGTTCAACCTTGTTATTCGAAATAATCCAACTGTGGAGATTTGTTTACTACAATTACTTAATTTACTGTTGTACATTAGTAAAAACAAGCACAATATTTTCAGGACAAGCATTTTTGTGACTAGACTGTCGTGTGTACCGTTTTTGAATGTGTCAATTTGCGCGTCCTTCATTTATTTTATTCCGAATTGCTGCGGAGAAAATTCTGAAGTGACATCGCAGCCCATCGTTGAACTCTACTAAAATAATGACTTGAAACAACATCATTGTTATTCATCGTGGATCTTCAGGAATCTAATCCAGTGATATCACAATACACGACATGTTGACTAATCCAACATAATTGGAAAACTTCCTACTTGGTAAGGTAATACTGTTAAAGAAGGAAAGCTACCAGTAATACCAATAATGCCTAGTCCTGGCCTGATAGACTCGATGACATCAGGCGCCACCGCTAACACTGGAGAGATAAAGTCACCGTAAGCGTGTTGTCGAAAGTGCTGAAATAGTAAACCCTATTTTTTTTGTTTCAGTATAAGCTTACCTAGTAAGAAAGCGTTGTCATGGTATAATATCATTGCTAGACACACACTTTAGTTCCATAAGCTGATTGTAGTGTCAGAGTTTAAGTGACACCATACATTATGTTGTCGGATTGACTGGCAAAAAGGGGTTGTCAAGTTATATTGGATAGAGCAATAATAATAATAGTCTCAATAAAAAATACGTTGAACACTCCACTTTTATGCTAAAACACTTCGGATCATGTCATATTTTCCTGTGACGGCCGTCGAGTACATACATTTGATTGAACGACAAAATACCATATTGTTACACTTGAATTCCGAATGAGTAATTCATGGATCGCCACCTAAAGGCAAACGCGAATTTCGTCACCCTATAAGTTCGCTTCATGAATACGGAGTAATTGGAGTACAAGTCGTCCAGTAATCCATACACTTCACATGCTAAACCTATAATGTTATTTTTTCCCTATGTTCAAAGATGACATTTTTAGTTATTCCTACTTTCTTTTATCAAACCATTTCTTCTGAGAGTTGTCAAAATTCTATTCATATTGTGAGAATTTGCTGTTTCTTTTCTCGCAGCGCACATATTATTTTATGAAAAAATTAGCAATTACCCAAAATATAAATATATTATTGAAATTATGTTTTTAACACAGCTTTGACGGGAGAAACGAAAACGGCTCTAAACGGCATATAGAAAAATGCGTTTTCTATAATGCATCTATCTATGACGCTCTCATTCTCTCATTCATTGACGCAAAATAAAAACGCCGGAAGCAGCATGTATTTTAACACGCGATTTCACTTTCTTTCAAAGGATTTCAGAATTTCCAAAGATAGGCCAAAAAAAGTATTTAATTCATTTTTATCCGAAAATATTTTCAGGCAATTTTTGAAAATTTGGGTCTTGAGATCAATTTTGGGGCAAAGTTCCATGGGATATCCCATGCTAAAATGTTGAGAACAAAGACTCTTTGCACTTTTGTTCGAAAATTTCAAATATTTGTTATAACTTGAGTTTTGAGTGTTCCGTGAGCTATTATGTCATTTTTGTGGGTTCGAGCAAAGGTCTTTCAGAAAAAAAAATTTGGGTCCAATCGTTGAGTTTCACCCTATATGATGTACTTCCCTCGTAACTCCGAACAAGTTCAAGGTAATTTTTTTAATTTTTGCCGAGTAATTCAAATGAAAGAATGAAAATTGAGTATTAGATAGGTAATAATAATAGCATCTTTGTTTAATCAATCTAGCTTTACATGACTAACTGTTGTAATTAATCGGGCTGTAGTTATATTTTATTTCACAACTGTAACTCCAAACACAATTTGAGTATTATACACCCTCATTAATTGACATAGCCGCTGAGGCCGAATCAAACATCGTCGCGTATTTTTGGGTTGCTTCCCATTTGACCTAGAGTCGTACAACGTAGGTACCATCTAGTAGTAGGAAAAACCAGTGGAAAAAACCTCTTTAAAGCAACCACCGGGAGTGCAAGTCCGAGGAATCGAACCCAGCACAGCGAGACAGAATGGGCCAACCATACCATCATGCTGCAATGGACTTGCTACAATTTGAGTATTAAATAAATTATTGATAGCGTAAATGGGTATAGATGGGCTTATCTCTAGTGACTTCAAAACGATTCTCAAATTGTGTATTGTTCTGAGATTCAAGAACTTGCATGAATGACCACACATTAGTGTTTTTCTCAGGTACTACATATTATTTTTATCACCTCAGAAGGTTCAATTTCTTTATTTCTCGAATATTTCTAAGGGCTGAACGGGACGAGTCATATGTTATTATTTTAGGTAGATATTTATATTTAGAAATGCCAAGAGCTGGTTTAACATGCACTAACGAGGAAACTATTTGAGATGTATGTCTGATTTTACTCAAAAGTTTCTCTGGAAGACCTTCACCCCAAACCCTCAAAAATGCCATTAGCTCACACAACACTCAAAACTCAATTTCTAAAAAATGTTTGCATCTTTTTGAAAAAAATGCAAAGAGGAACTCTTCGGTCTCAAAATTTTAGCATGGGATATCCCATGGAATTTTCTCCCAAACTGATCTCAAGACCCAAAATTTTTTCAAAAACTGAAAAAGATTTTTTTTTAGAAAATTGTTGAAATGTTAGAATAATAAATTAGAAGGAGATACCTCATAACTTTCCATATTTGAATGTATTTTCGCTTAGAAATAAATACTTGGTGATTAATACTTAATTGAAATTATTATTTTGGCCAATATGCATTCAAATATGGAAAGTTATGGAGGTTTTTCCCCTTCTAATTTATTATTCTAAACATTTCAACGATTTTCTGAGAAAAATACAGTTTTTGAGAAAGATTTGGGCCTTGAGTTCAGTTTTTGGGGCAGTTCCATGGGATGAATATCCCATGGAACTGCCCCAAAAACTGAACTCAAGACCCTAATACATGCTAAAATCTTGAGAACAAACAACAACGAGACTCTTTGCACTCTTTTCAAAAAATTCAAACATTTAAAAACCGAGTTTTAAGTGTTGCGTGAGCTGATGACATCTTTGAAGGTTTGAGGTAAATGTCTTTCAGGAAAAGAGTTTGAGCGAAACAGGAGAGATACACCTCAAATAGTTTCCTCGCGAGAGAAAGAAAACCATAACTGCAACTGACTATTTCCAACTACCAACATTATTCAATTCCTGACATTCCTCGTAAGTCACATGATTAGAGCTGTCCATCGACACTATTTGAAAAAATCTTAGTACATTTGATTCTCAAATCATTCAATTAAAAAAAAACTTCAGCAACAAAAGTAACTCGATCATTTTTATTCAATTCGAGTCAATCCGTTTAAAATGTCGGACTTGACATCGGTTCCGACACTTCCGATAATAGTTGGAAATTCAACCGGGTTTGTGGAGAAGGACGTGACAACAGGATTTAGACGTATTCATCCATTAGTGTGCACTCCGGTAAGAAACATTTATTGGCATAAGATAATACCATGTAAATGGTGGTTCATAGCTTTTACCTACCTCGACATTTCCGTTATTGGTCATCCCAAGTTACTGACCTCTGGTTGGTAAAGTAATGAATTTTATACTCAAATTTTATATTTAATGGCTGTTAATACTAAAATATCATAAAGATCGCAGCGGGAGCATGGGAAAATCCGCTTTTGTGTGATTTGCCTCAAATTTGGTACAGTGATATACTTTGACCCTTTGAACAAAATGGCTGAACACCATTAGACTTAAAAATCTCGGGGTCGCCCCCAGGTGGCGTCAAAGATTGGTGTCTCGTTTTCTCTTAACCGCAAAAATGATCTCTACAAAAGTTGTTAGACTTGTTCAGGTGAACAAGTTCTCCCTCTACCACTTTCCCCGGCAGTGTATGATTGAGAAATTTGCATACTTTGTATGTTTGAATGCAGGGGTTAGCACTCTAACAGAAAAACAAACAAACAAACAAACAAACAAACAAAGGGAACCATTTGATTTATACCTATCACTATAGAAGAAAAATGGTTTCCTTGACTTGTGACCTCAATCTTACACCGTAGAGGAAAGTGGTAGCGGGAAAAGTTGTTCACCTAAACAAGTCGAACAACTTTTGGTAGGGGTCAATTTTGCGGTTAAGAGAAAACTAGACACCGATCTTTGACGCCCCTGGGGGTGCCCTGAGTTTTTTTAGTCTGATAGTGTTCAGCCATATTGTTCAAACGGTCAAAGTATAACACTGTGCCAAATTTGAGGCAAAACGCACAGAGGGGGATTTTCCATCCCCGTCTGCGATCTCCTTGTCATGGAATTCATAAAAATTTCAATTTCAATTTATTAAAATACGACTCCCAATACAAGAAAGGTCATTACAGGCGTTTAGTATCTCTTAGACTACTTTGAAATTGGCGCGTCGCTAACTCAAAAAATATTTGTTGACGTCAGTGCAGAAAAATGTTTAAAAAAATCGAAAAAAATCGAATACAAAATTTATCAAAATATATAAAATTCAACATCTAAAAAAGATTAAAATTTCAAAAAAAAATTAAAAAATTAAAATTTTGAATTTTTTTTAGAACCTGTCATGAAAAGTAATTTGGATTTTATTTTCATTTTTTCATTTCATTTTTTCATTTTTTTTCTGAATTTTTATTTTTTTGGAATTTTAATCTTTTTTACATGTTGAATTTTATTTATTTTGATAAATTTTGATTTTTTTTTCGATTTTTTTAACATTTTTTCTGCACTGACGCCAACAAATATTTTATTGAGTTAGCGACGCGCCAATTTCAAAGTAGTCTAAGAGATAATAAACGCCCTGTATGTTGCAAGTAACTAATAAGGTAATTTCTACAAAAATACTCTAAAACTACACACGAGTATGCAATCAAATCAAATCAACAATTTCAAGCAATCGACGAACATACCAAGGAATTTGCGAATCCACTTTCTCACTTGCATAATTAATGATATCAATGAGGTAGTAAAATATTTTTTTTATTCAACTTACTATTCAGATTCTTCAAAATATTTTATGCACTTTGGATTTTGAAGAATTGAAGACTTGCCGCCTTGTTTGTGGACATTGGAATACCATGTCCTTACTTCAAATGAAAAATGACCCTAAAGTCCTTATTTCTCTAATTGACGAGGATCGACTGAACGAATTCTGTAACACCGAAACAGGATATTCTAATTACCAACGATTCAAATGCACATTTTTCATGGGATCCGTGCCAACCTTGAGTCAATTCATGAATCAGTTCAAAAATCAAATCAAAGACGTTACGTTTGTGGTAGGGAGAAATGAAGATGTGATTTACAACTTGATCGACAAATTGTTGTTGTTTCTGGCTAAATATTCTTCCGCCTGGGAAAGTTTTGGATTGGAAATCAACGATGAGAGCAGTGCAGAAGCTCCATC
>JAQFYE010002583.1:0-17591 GCA_034694305.1 Protaphorura glebata
TTCCGGCACTTTCCCATGCTCTCCCATGTATTTCAAAATTGTTGTTTTTTGTTGTTGACATTTGACAGTACAGGGGAGGATGTAAAGTTTTGACCAAACTTTCGCCGTTCCTCCGACACCGCAAAAGTTTGATCAAAACGGTCGTCTCTGCCTCTTAAGTTCTGATCACTGTATATAGGCTATGTCACAGCGTATGGACCCAGCAATGGTAAGTTGTATAATTGAATAATAAATAAATAAATAAATGTCAAGTGTATCTGCCTGGGTATCCCACATATCAGGTTATGTGTAGATACATTTCGAAACAAGCGTAATATGCCTTTTGGAAAGAAACAGAAAATATGATTGTCATGAAATACTTTGTAAATCCGTGTGAACCTACCGCCTAGTGAGGAAACTGATATTTAGATAGGTAGTTATTTTGCCTTCAACTTCAACTTTCGAAGAGTTTTCCCAACATTGAAACTCTTGAAAGTTTTGAAAAATAAATATTTATTAAAAAGGAGTCTGAAGTAAATAGTTCCGGAATACAAGTTCATCGTGAAAAGTAGTGATGAAGAAGATTCTTTAATCATTCCATCGTATTTCTGCTTCCTGCACAACATTATACGACTGTGTAGTAATACGGAATCTTTAGAGAGAAAGGAACTTCAACTCATGAATTGCAAAGACTAAATTTATTGACCGCTTCCTGTGAACGTTCATAATCTGCAGTCATCCAATAACAACATAAGTAGAATCAAAATAAAAAAGAGTGAGGAGTTCCTTAATTTCCCTACCTTATTTTGTAAAATTCGATTTTTCTTGTCAGCGGCGTTCAAGGACCTAAAGTTTTTTGAGGACATTCCAAAGAAACGTTTGTTCCACGAGTTCTTGAGTCTCTAAACGAAGATTTATTTTCTCTCCAGTCATTTCTAAGGACCATGTGTATGTACTATGATCAATTTTCGTGCGCAAAGGAATGAGTTGACTTAAATAATTCAGCGGGAGAATTTTTCTTCTGTAAAAATATATGGGCTTTCGGTATATTGAGACAGCATTATTCAGAGTTGTATACGCCGTCATATTGATATCGGAAGAGCAATATGTTCCTTTAGAAATCCCTTGTCTTTATGAGTCTGTCGATTTCTATTTAATATATATTATGAAATTTGACTCGTCCTATGTGTGACATTCCTCCATAACGCAGTTAAACATGAAGTTAGTTTAGAACAATTTTGGTATCAACTGAACATCAACTATTTATTTTAACTGTTCTTATTATAGTTAATATTAAAGCGAACATGTACGATAGAAAAATAAATATAGTGAAAGAGTGTTTGTTCTTCACGATCGACTGACTTGTGATCGTCCCTGTCGATGTTTATATGTCCTTGCGAACGCCTCCGTTATTGAAATGAGACATGCAAATTCAAATTATGGTGGCGAGACTCAATTTCTGAGACCAAGGTAAAACTAAGGAGTATAAGATATAAATGTACTATATGTTGCATGACCCAGGATTTGAAACCTACGGTCTGCGACTACTCATAATTACTAATTTATGTTGCCCTTAAGTAATTAATACAGAGGTGGCCAGATTTATGTTAACAGTTTACGAACGCCTGTATCTCGTCAGTTTGAAAGAATTTCGAAAAAAATGTGACCGTATCCTTGGACAAGTTGGGACAAGTGATAATTTTTACAGATTTTTTGCAATCAGTCATGTGGGCCAAAATGGCCGCGGATGTTTAAACACTAGTGATAATTTTTTCCAAACGCCGTCGAGATTCGTCAACTGTCTTTTTGAAAGCAATTGTTTCAGAAGTCCACATGCGAAAAAGTCGATCGGACTTGTATTCGGGGATTTAACAGCGATTTCGGTGCTAGAAATAATTTACAATTTTTTTTTCAATTGTAAATCGGCTGCGTAGGCCTCCGTTTTCTTTGAGGTTTGGGAAGACGCTTTGAAATGATGAGCGAAGACTTCATGGGTCCCATTAGGTCATAACGCAACGACGGATTCCTACAAAACCGGTTTCAAAATTTTGGAGACTAAATACTCCGAGTTGATTTTCATAATTTGGGGGACTATGATGAGTAGGGTAACCCCTCGTGGGGTCGAAGCTCAAACCACCTTAAACTTTTCACAAAACTTTTCAAGTTTCGCAATGCTATATTCATGGTGAGATTTAACTGATTTGCAATAATAAAGTCGACTTGAGCGTCAAGAATTTTGCCGGTAAAAACGAACCTCAACAAGGATGTCCCGGAATCCCGCCAAGTGACCCTTATAGATCTTCCTGCACTTGGTTTAGCGATTTTTCACGTGTATCGGCTTCAGCGCATGACCTTGGGGTTTTTTCATAATTTTTGCACTCAGATCCTCCATGAGGACTCTCCGCACAGTTGTTCGTGACATTTTCAGAAGATTTGAAATTTCATTTTTAGACGGAACGTACTAATTTACGATTCAAATGTTAATATTTCGAATAAATTGCTTTTTCCCCGATTTACGGGGAAGCTGAAATTATGATGAAGAAAGACCTACAATTTTATGATTTCTGCGGTTTGCGATACAGTAGACAATGTTTGACCCTCCACCCAAAAATATTTAAATTCCGTGACCTTTTAACCTCTTTACAATCATCTGAAACGATACAACTACTCTGGAAAAAGTTTTTTTATAGTGTTTCAACTTCCGCGGCCATTTTGGCCTGCAAAACTGAATCCAAAAAATCTGTAAAAATTATGACTTGTCCCAACTTCTCCAGGGATACGATCATATCTTTTTTGAAATTCTTTCACTCAAACTGCGCGAGATACAGGCGTTCGTAAACTGTCAACATAGATCTGCATGGCCACCCCTGTATTGCTACTGGTGCAGTATATCCATTATGCGTTCACATTTTATACTTTTGGTTAAGTTTTGCGCTCACAAATATCCATTTCACCCATGCAATGTTTGTTTTTAATTTTTAATTTGGTCAGATGTAAAATTCAGTTGTCATTTCCAGCTAAGTAGTGAGGAACGAAGGAGGAACATTTCATTTCCAGTATTGATTTAGTTCGCTCGGAAGGTAAGTCTTTCTAGGAATTATTACGGACAGACCAATATTCCGTGCATATAATAATAATTAATCTGATTTACGTTTAAAAATATCCAAAATTTCAAAATATTTCCAACCGAGGCATAATCATGACGGACGGCCTTGGCGGGACGATACGTGAAAGTAAAGAGTGCGAAAAACCGACAATGTTTCCAGACGAGGACATGGTTAACAGGTTGGCGAACGATGTTGGCGTAGCGATACGTGAAATTAAAGAAGGCCAACGGATACTCATTAACTGCGGGTACTACCTGGGAATGATTCCAGTCTACATGGACAAAACGACAGGGACAGTTCACAAGGTGACTTCCAAGTGGAGACTCACTGGATTTGCAACGCTTCAAGGAATTATGTTAATGCACAGAGTCGCGGTCATAGCCGCCATGACTAATGATTATCTTGATGGCCGGTTAGACATGTCGAGATCATATGATGCAGTCCACAGTATGGATGTCGCTGGGTTTATCTTGACGGGATTTCTTCATTTACACACTTTATGGAAGGGCCGTGACATTGCCGCACTCATCAACACAATGAACAAATTTTATACCGAGTTTGAAGGTAACTTCTACATGCTACGTAAAATTTGAGACAACAATTCCTTTTTAATTATTTTGGAAACAATGGAAACCAGTGGAAAGTCAAGCCAAAAGTCGAAATTATTAAGAATTTAGAAAACTACCTTTCCTTGTTCCTTTAGTAGAACACCGGCTCCATTATATCCTGATCTCTATTAAAACGTGGTCAAATATTTTAGTAGAAGTAATGCGGTAATTCAATAAAATTATTTTACTTAAAACTTTTCAAATTCCAGGCGCATTTTTAATGGTTTATTTAGAACAATTTGGGACAACGTGTGGACCAAGGAAGAGAGAACTTTATGGGAAACTTCTGAAACTGTTCTTCTGAGGTACGATGTTCTTTGGGAACTTGGGAGTTGTCTTGATGTACTTATCATCCTGCCAGTTCCACTATGACACCCGGTTTCTAAATGTATGCAACAACGTTTTTTCAAACTCATCCCGGGTAGCTGATATCTTGATCCATATATCAATTCCGAGAATGGTCATTTTCTCCGCGACACAATTGTTTTCAATGGCAGAGCAATTCGTGTCCTCATTTCCGTACATCGCATTTGCAGTCCCGGCAATCCTTACTGTCTTGGAAATGGTAACTGCACTCAAGTTGGTGAAGAATTTATTGATTAACAGTACATTGCAATATAAATGATTCATACCCCACGAAACTATAGGTTGATGTTACGCCTATATCGTTCGACCTGATATGCTCAATACGCTTGAAATGGCTGTGCTAATTAATAATTTTGAATCGTCCATAATTGATTTTCCGTCGTATTCACTTTGAGTAAGACACTTAGAAAGCCATATTGACCTACAATACTCTTCAGGTTATATGTATATTTTTGGTTTTTATGCAATTACTTGGGCGTACATAGGAGTAATCGGTTGTGGGAACAATTGTTTTCTTTGTACATACACGGACGAAGGCTCTCATTACCACGACCACAAGAACTGGGTAATCCATTACAAATCTGTTCAAGTGGTTATTGGACAAGTGAATGATTTCGCGCAAGCTGTTCTCATGCCTGGACACATTTCTCTGATGATCACCTTCATTGTATTCCTGACTTACGTCGTCATTCGCTCAGAACTGGATCCTCAAGTCCGAGCAACTTTGATCATCATTGATGCAATGTGTTGTGGATATGTTGTAATTTTATTTAGCGTGGGTGGGAAAATTACATCGACGGCGGGAGAGGCTTTGGCTTCGAAGAATTCACTATTGATTGGTCAGGGTAAATTTGCCAGACGAGAGTGGAATGCGCTTAAGGAAATCAGAATCGGCATCGGTCGAATGCGCTATTTGGACAGGGAGGCGACGGTAATTGCCTATGGTGCTATAGTTGACCACACGGTTGATATGTTGTTAACTTTTAAGTAAGATTAATATTAGAGTTGTAGGGGGTCACGGTTTTACAGTGATTATGAAATCGATTTCGGGTTGGGATACCGTAAACAAAGCAAGGTATACCTCCTTCAATCAAATACGAATGAATAAGCATATCCTGTCGCTGCAAATGGAACTAACAAGGAGTGCTTTCGAGCAGCTAATTTTTATCAATTATAGCACATGTTTTTGTTGGGCCGAAATGCGATTTGAAATCTAGCTGTCCAAGACACTCTTGCAAATGCGGTCGCTGAGGTCAAGAAACCTTGACACAAAAGTCATGTATGCGATATATGAGTCGTCCGTCCGTTTTGGGACACAACTTGTTACGTCTATTCTTATAGAATAGGTTTGCTAATCCTACCAGTGTAGGTAATTACATTCTCGGTCCAGCACATTTTAGAATTTGCCAAACACAAACACATGAATTTCATATATTCCACTCGGCACACGTGACTGGGCACGGCCTTCTATTCCTCCTGGCAGTACAAGCTGTAGTTCCAGGTTTTTGATTCTAAACAAACACCGGCATAACAAAAACACTAACATAACATGTGTTCAGCTGGACACATGTTATTTTTAATTTTGTTAAAATATTTTTTCAAAAGGAATGTTAATGTAAAAGATAAAAATCATCCCATTAACTTGCGACTCAGCGTGGGCAATGTGTTCAAAAATTTGCCCCCATGCAAAATTTTGTGTGTTCAAGGATAAAACACCAGAGTCTATGAGAATGGGTAATTCTGAATAATAATTATAGTGATTAATACATTTGTATGCACTTCATCTTGTTTCTTAGTATTACCTCAACGCTCTCCCTAGATTTTTCAAGATAACTATTTTTCCGAATATATTCCAGCGTCGCGGTTTCTCGAAAACGTTTGATATATTTTTGATATATTGGGTATTCCGACTCAATACATACGCATCGCTTTCTTATCAATTCCTTTTATGAAATTCATATCATTCATTGTTAAGGTTTCATGGGCTTTGCTGATGCTCTGCTCAAAGTTAAGAGATATTTAATTTATTGTATATTATTGTCAAAAATGTGTGCAGAACTGACCCTCAGCGTATTGATTATCAAATATTCAATTTCGTAGTCATCATTTTACGTATGGCTGCCTTACTACATCAGTTTTGAAACCATTTCTTTCATGCTGTGCAATGGAAAATGCATTTGAACTTCGTATTGTTGAAATGTTAAATAAATACATTGCACCCTTTCTGACTGTTTTGTTACCGGAGTGTTTATAAAACCCTGTTGAAGAGAAGCATGGATATATGGTCGTTACTCCTTGGTATCGAAGTGGAATTCATTACCGAGAGTCAAATAGATAATAAAAATTAATGTAGGTTTTGCAATGTAAATGAAGAAAGTGAATAGTGTCAATATTTTTGATTCACACTAGAGAGAATTTAACCAGGTAACCAGAACTACAACACAAAAGTCAATTTTTTCTCCATTGGACAGCAATTTATTCGCATTGTACTTTTGCACATTTAAGTCTCTGAAGGATTGTGTTACATTCATTTATCACTTCAACTCGATTTGTTCTACAGGAGTATGTACAAAGTTGGGGCATATTTATTACGACTGTGAATACTCCAGATTATTAATTAGCCTAAACATATTTTTATGTTGTACGTAAATCTCGCATTAATTTACATTTATGGGAGACTGAGTGGAGCGTACTTTGCATGTTTCTTTACATTTAGTTTGGGTTAAGCGTTCAAATGGCCCGGGCTAGCAGGCCAGCCCTATAGTCCGGGTGAATGGGCGGACATGGCCATCCAATTTGTAGGAACGGCTCGAGCAGGTACTAAATTGTGCGAAAATAATCACGTGCACGGGCGTCGTTTTGATAGCACGAAGACGGAATTTCAAAGACATGACTAAGTAATCCCATGACTCATAGAGTAAAGATGGTTAGTCAACTTTCTATGCGGAGAGACTCAGAGTTTGAATCAAAAACCTAATTCAGTCAGTGGGCGCACCGTGAAACCAAGGCGGGACTTTCCCATTTCTGTTCTGTACATTTTCTCATTTTCAGTCGTTGATAATAACTAAACTTGATTAATTATCACGCTTTTTCTGTCCAATTTCCACGAAATAAGTTGGTGACAACAACTTACCAAATATTGAATAACATCATGATATTAATGGCCAATTCAAAATAACAGGTTCAACCGTTTGTCACTACCTTATTCGCAGCGAGACAGAGTTCAAAGAAAAAATTATGACTAACTACAGTCAAAATCTAGGCCGTCCATGTCAAACTTTTGGCTCATTTGTACATAGCTAGTTACTGCCAGTATCGGTTCTGATAGCACGTGTCTAAGTTTTGTAATTTCCAAAAGCTTAGAAGTAGATTGCACTCTTGGAGTAACGTAACTATTCAGGACATTCAAGTTACGACATAATCATATTCTATTTTTAATAAACGTCTTTACTTATGTACATAAATAATGAAGTTCACCATAACCTCAGCATGTAATCAGATGTAATAACATCCGTCATATATGCCCTATATTTCTAAGTGTTTTTTATCTCGAGTATCGCTGACACGCGATGTATTAAATTATTAATTTCTTGTTCCTTTGACGCTAAAATTGAGTTTCAGTTTCCGATATGACGGAAAAACGTCGTATGATATTACTTTCGGACTATGGATTAACTTCCAGTAGTAACCTGCTGTGCCGAGACGGTACGTCTAATTTGAAATGGCTATGGAACTAGAAACACTTTCAAATGGTAAGAAAATATCAGTTATAATCATGCTGACAAAATAATTAAGAAGCCAAAGACGTTTTCAGCTGAGGAGGCGGATAACGTTATGACAAACGATGATGCGGCTGACAATAAGAAGAACGGTGTTGGCGTAGCGATTCAAGAAATTAAAGAAGGTCAATGGATACTCATTAACTTTGGGTTCTACCTGGGAATGATTCCGGTCTACATGGATAAAGCAACATGGACAGTTCACAAGGTGACATCCAAGTGGAAACTCGCGGTATTCGCAACGATGCAATGCATTCTGTTAATGCACAGAGTGGCGGTTACTTTCTCTTTTGTTAGAGACTATCTTGATGGGCGGATAAATATGTCGACGTCATACGATGCGGTCCATAGTATGAACATAGCTGGATCTTTGTTCACTGGATTTCTTCATTTGCACACTGTATGGAAAGGCCGTGACATTGCACCACTCATCAACACAATGAACCAATCTTATACACATTTTGAAGGTAAGTTCTAGAATGCTACATCAGTTTTTACAATATGATTGCTATCGATTTAATTGTTCAAAGAAATAGGAACCTTGAAGTATACGTCCGAAATATCTTGAAATGTTTAAGGAATTACACAGCGTATGACTTAATTCAATTGATTTGGAATCCATTGAAATTTTGGCTTAATTGTCATTGGTATGTTCAGAACAATTCGGGACAGCCTGTGGACCGAGAAACAGAAAACTATACGGTAAACTTCTCAAAGCATACTTCTGTTGCGCTGTGTTGGGGACTTTGGGAGTCGTCGTGATGTACATATCGCACTGCCATTTCCACCATGACACTCGATTTCTAAATGTATGCAAAATCGTTACTTCGAACTCATCACCGGCATTTGTAAGCAGGATCCACATGTCAATCTCGAGAATGGTCATTTTCTCAGCAACACAGTTATTTTCAATGGGAGAGGAATTCGTGGCCACATTTCTGTACATCGCATTTGCAGTTCCGGCTATTCTTACTATCTTGGAAATGGTAACTGCACTCAAGTTAGTGAATTACCCTACAGAAATTCAGCATATTTAAAATGTTAAATATATAATGAATCATAACCCTCTTTGCACAACCTGACCCAGATGTGAATTTCAATTCTAATTTGCTGGCACCACATATTGATGAATGAAAAAAGATGCCTGCAGTATTCTGTTTAAAACCACGCATTTTCTCGTTAGTTTGGTCATGATGAAGAACACTGGCACCTTAAATTTGAAAAAAAAAATTCGTATGTATTTCAGTCAACCGTCGTGTGTGGTAATTTTGGTGCGCGCAATATTTCAACAGGATTATTAATAGCATCCGCAGTAACAACCAATCCTGGATAATAAATTTCCGCGTTATTCCGCTTGCGTAAGCCATTAGAAAAGCAATGACGAAAGGCTAGTGATCCTTCCAGGTTATACGTATTCGGTTTTTACGCAATTACTGCGGCAAATTGATAGGATAGGCGTAAAAGTTTGTGACACTACTTTTCTAAATAATTCTACAGCAGAAGTCGGAGTTAATATAAGCAATTCATTTGTAGGTCCACAGATGATGGGTCATATTTCTACGATCACGGTAATTGGCTGATCCATTACAAATCAGTACAAGTTATTGTCGGGCAAATCAACGATTTCACACAAGCTCTCCTTATGCCTGGACACATATCTCTGATAATCATTCTCATTGTATTCTCGAATTACGTCATCATTCGTGCGGAATTGGATCATCAAGTCCGTGGAGGTCTGATCATTATTGATGTCATGTGCTGTGGATTTGTAGGAATTTTATTTGGCATAGGAGGCAAAATTACAGCCTCCGCAGGAGAGGCTTTAGCCTCAACGAAAGCATTGCTTGTTGGTCGGGGTAAATTTGCCAGACGAGAATGGAATGCGCTCAAGGAAATCAGAATTGGCATAGGTCGAATGCGCTATTTGGACAGGGAGTCGACGATAATTGTCTATGGTGCAATTATTGACAACACGGTTGACATGTTATTAACTGTCGAGTAAATGTTATTGCAATGTTGATGTTCAAATTCTCTTTATTCACGATATAGTAGTTAAAATGAAAATCCCAAAAAAAAAGTTGGACATGAATGTATTAAATGTAAAAATTGATGGTAAATAAAGAACGTGGTAAAACCCTACTGATGTAGGTAGTTACAATTACCGCATGTTGTAAAACTAAGCCATACCAAATTGTCAATAAGATGGAGAATTAAGCCAAAAGTAATGAATCAGAAAGTTGAAAATTAATTTAGACATACCTTAATTTATCATACATATACAGAGTATGATATTAAGTTGAATTTAATGACATGCAGCTTAAATTTTATGTACATTTGAATTTTATGTACGTAATGCTGTATGGCTTTGCGATACTAGAGTTTGTGATTGGGTATTTGCCTGCATGCATCATCTGACTCAAAGAAATAACGAATGATGCAAGATACTGTCCCGGAGTAAATATCTGAATCTCCACTATAAAATACATTTCCAGACCCTAACATTCAAATCCACTTGGCAATATCAGAAATCAATTTAAAATCATTTTTAATATGCTTCGTGTTTCATTGCAATCTATCACGAATACTATCTACCGGTATTAGGTTTTCAGTATGTAGACGTTCTTGCAATTTGATCACGATAGATAATACTCATTTGAAACGCCAAAATTCAATTCAAGTGCCGGGCGCATACGACACTACTCAATATTACTAGTTGATTAGCGTACTTAGAAATAATACGGCGAAATGGATGCATACCCGAGTGACGGCTTAAAAACACGTACTTCAAATATATATTTCATATTCCTTGAGACTTTTAGAAAATTCTGCAGCCAATACGTTTTTGAAGTTCAAACACAGGCACAAAAACTGCTTGTTTTTATTGTTCCATACAGTGAAACTTATTATTCAATATTGAAATTTAAGACATTTAGTAGAGCTTACCGGCAATTCAGAGTTCTAAGATAATGTTTCACGTGTCCCATTTCCTGATAAATAATTTATATTTTCTTGTGGGTCATACATAGCGATGCAATATGAAGTGAGATATTTCAGTTAAGTACAGCACCAGAATTGCCAGTGGAATGGAAAGTTAAATGTTAATTTACTTTGGAATTATGGAACACGGAAACTTATCTCCCTAATCGAACTGTTTAGCTCAAATGCATTTTCAATATAGTTGTAAATTATATCGAGACACGAACGTAATAATAGAATAATCGAATTGTTTCGGTCTCTCTTAATATAATGGTTAATGCTATTTTGCGCTGAGGACATTAAATTGTGTTTGTTTTACTAGCTGATATGTAACAAAAATAAATAAAAATAATAAAGAACACTTTCCTTTTGTTATATTAGGAGAAATTATATTCGACATGACATGAAATTCTGGAACTTCTATTCTTCTTGGGGGAAACTTTCATGAGTTACCAGTATACTCGTTTGCGTTAATATCGAATATTTCTATTTAATTTGGCGTAAGAATACGTAAAATATTTGGTGATCACGCGGTGAACTTCTTCTTAGCGGTCATGACCCAAAGGGTAGACATTATAAGCAAAGTCCATACGCAAATGCATCATTCAAGTTTGAGGAAGAAATCGTTTATACATACTATTTTAGTTTGGTGTACAGATGAACCGGTTATATTTATTGAATTTGTGTTAGTCGTAAGTGCTGCAAAGTTTGATGATATTTCAGGGGTATAAAAACATAAAGTTCTAAGGTTAATAACTCTTGAAGGTCACTCCAGGTTATGACGAGTCTAGTGCCATTAGATTTAGTGAGGCGTGCTCAACTAGGATATACTGATAAATCAATGTTTCATTTTTGATGTTAATATTGTGTGAGCTACGATTATCGATGACTTAAATAAAATTATATCCAATCCAATCCAATCCAATAACCCAGCTCAAAAGTCACAGTTGCCCACCGCGGGTCTTTTGACCCCACCCATATCCATACGAACCCCCATAACGATACATCATTGGAAAGCCGATGGATTTCTGCTTCCGAATCCGGACACCCGAAGTCTCAACGATGACCGAATGGGGTTCAAACTGGAAAAACTGAATTCGATTCCCGGGTAAACTTTTAAACCCGGAGACTAAATATGTCGAAGGATTCGGATTCATGTGGTCCGAATTGACGAGAATCAGGTAAATCTCCTATGCGTACTGCTGCCTTCTGTTGTTTGTTATTTTTGTTATTTATTTTTTAATTCTAAGTACTTCAGCATCCTCTGACAGGATATACCCGCTACGAGGTCGAAATGTTGTTATTGTATAATATGTTATTTCGTCACTTTGATGCGACACGGCAAACCAAATGTTTGGCATGGTGGTTGGTTCAATTATTAAGTAAGGAATCGGGTACGCAAATATTATCATCTGTTCAATAGACATGGTATTGATACTAATTGATTTTCCCGGTAAGATTACCCTAGTTTTACTCAATGGTGTACTGATTGATGTCATAAATTGTGCTTCAACTGAACCATTGCAAATTCGGTTGGTGTAATACTACCATTCCGAATACCGCATAATGGAGTAGAAGATATGCTACATGAAACAGGAAACGGTTAGGAGCTATCACGAATAAGAATCCTCTTATCTAAAATATTAGTAATGCTATTAATGCTGTATATCCTAAATTCAGGTTATACGACGGTAGCTCCACAGAAACTCACAATCTCCTTTATAGATTTGCTTTAGCTATGCGCTCGAGAATGTCCGTGTCCACCCAAACAATAATCTTTAATTTTTCATTTTGTCAAATATAAAACTGAGTTTCCATTTCCAGCACGATAGTGAATAACGAAGAAACATTTCCTTTCCAGCATTGATTTAGTTCACCCGGAAGGTAAGCCTTCCTAGGAATTATTATGGAGAGACCAATATTTCATACGGATAATATTAACTATTCTTATTCAGGTTGAGAAATATTCAGACTTTCAAAATATTTCCAAGCGAGGAATAATCATGAAGGACGGCATTGGTGCGGAGATACGTGAAATTAAAGTCGGCGAAAAACCGGAAATATTTCAAAAGGAAGAAACGGTTGACAGGATCCCGAGCGATGTTGGCGTAGCGATACGTGAAATTCAAAAGGGTCAACGGATACTCATTAATTGCGGGTACTACATAGGAATGATTCCAGTCTACATGGATAAAACAGGGACAGCTCACATGGTGACATCGAAATGGAAACTCGTGGGATTCGCGACATTGCAAGGCATTATCATTTTGCACAGAGCAGCTATCATTGCCTCTCTTGGAAGAGATTATATTAATGGCCGGGTGCATATGTCGAGATGGCACGATGCAGTCTACAGTATGTATGTCGCTGGGTATTTCTTCACTGGATTTCTGCATTTTCACACTCTATGGAAGGGCCGTGACATTGCCCCACTCATCAACACAATGAACAAATTCTATACACAGTTTGCAGGTAAATTTTACCTACTGTCTCTTTTTGCGCCATCATTTCAGTTCTTTCAATTCTGTTGTGAAAATGAATAATTGAAATATATCACCGTAGGAGCTGAAGTGGTGTGGTTAATTAATATTCGTATGTTCAGAACATTTTGGAACAGCTTGTGGACCGAGGAGAAGAAAACTTTGCAGGGAACTTCTGAAAGTTTACTTTTTAGGGCTAATGATGTTTGGCAACTTGGGAATGGTCTTGGCGTACTTGTCATCGTGTCAGTTCCACTATGACATCCGGTTTCTGAACGTATGTAAAATCGTTTCTTCATACTCTTCCCGGGTACCCGAGCGCATGATCCACGAGTCAATTCTGAAAACGGTCATTCTCTCAGGAACGCAGTTGTTTTCAATCGCAGAGCAATATATATCCACATTTTTGTACATTGCATTTGCCGTCCCGGCAATCCTTACTATCTTGGAAATGGTAACTGCACTCAAGTTACTGAAACGCTATATTGAGCATCAGTCAATTACTCATTTAATATTATGATTACATTAGTAGCCAACAAAACCTTAAAACATGAGTCATATCCCTCTATCCGCAACCTAAGGCGGTGGTTGATTTTAAGTAATATTGCTTGACCTACATATTGGAGAGAGACACAAATAAAACTTGAAATGTTTTAATTTCGATTCCCGGTCTGTACATTTACACATCTGACTGGTCAAAGCGACGACCAGACGAATCCGAATTTATTCTAAAAACTCCGTTGCAGGTACACAGACGAAGGGTCATTCTTCTACGACCACAAGAACTGGATATTCCATTACAAATCAATACAAGTGGTTATTGGACAAATCAACAATTTCGCGCAAGCCGATCTCATGCCCGGCCACATATTTCTGAACTATGTCATTATTCGTTCTGAACAGGATCCTCAAGTCCGTGCTGGTTTCACCATCATTGATGTGATGTGTTATGGATTTGTTTTAATTTTATTTAGAGTAGGAGGGAAAATTACAGCCAGTGGGGGAGAGGCTTTGGCGTCAAAGAAGGCATTACTGACTGGTCAGGGAATACTTGCCAGAGGAGAGTTGAATGCACTTAAGGAAATCAGAATTGTCATCGGTCGAATGCGCTATTTGGACAGGGAGGCGACGGTAATTGCCTATGGTGCTATAGTTGGCCACACGGTTGATATGTTGTTAACTTTCAAGTAAGGTTGATATTACTGTTGTAGGGGTTCACAGTTCTACAGTTTTTGTTAAATTGGTCTTTGTTTGGGATACAGTAAGGAAGGTTGACATCCTTCAATCAAAGACGAATGAATAAGAAGAATCCAATCGGCGCAAAAGGATCTAACGCGGAGTGGTTTAGAGCGGCTAATTTGATTCAATTAAACACATACTTTGAAGCCGAAATATGATTTAAATTCTAACTGTCCAAGGCACTGGCAAATGCGGTCAGTAAGAAGAAATGTTGACACAAAGGTCAAGGTCAAGTGGCAGAGGCCTAGGTATGATTCGTCCGTCCGTGTAATGTATAACTTGTCACTTTAATTTTGCCTTACTATCCTTCACTACGGGGCTTAATTATCCTTTCTCGGCCTACGTGATTTCTTGACATCAGCCGCGTTGGCAAGACTGTGTTGGAGAGCTACATTTCGCATTTCGGCCCAACCAAGGTATGTGTCATAATCTAATAAAATTGGTCGCTCTTAAGCATTCCTCGTTGGAAATCCAACCGTAGATTACATATTCCGAACCCGAAATCCATTCCACTTGTCAAGGCTTTCAGTGAAAGGCCAAATGAGTTATCAACGTAGTTCGAATCTATCTCTAAGGTCAGCTACCTGTGTACTGCGGGTTTTCCCGAATCTGAATATTCTTGCAATTTGTGCTCGATGTAAATCTGAAACCAAAGTCGATAATCTGGAATATTTATTCTGAGCAACAATATTCAAATGGCGGAACCATGCAACACTATTGAATATAACATATATAAAAATGGTATAATAATAACGGAATTCTGTTTGGGAAAATTACATGTAATTGTCAGTGTAGGTGCTTAACGGGAACTACTCATTTTCAGAAACACGCACAAGAAATATGTATATTAAGCTTTCCAGAGTAGGAACTTCTTGGACCAACACATTTTAGAGTTTGCACACTACCAGAGCACATGCATAGCTTACAATTAATATTGCATAAATAGACTTTGCATGTACTAGCGGGTGTTCTCCGGACGTAACACACAGATTTGGCTATGAAAATGTTTTTTAAAGAGCTTCGCATGTATTTTGAAACATTTTCTATCTACAATCGCGGTAATTAAAATGATATCGGAAAACATACCTAAGTATTTTATGCAAATATTTGAAGAAACTTATATTGATTATACTTTATACAATTTTCATTTCTGAATAAGTCTTGACTCACGAGATGAGGAAAAACAAATGTTGTACAATACAATAAATGTGATAACCTGGTCACTCTACTTTTCTCATTGAAAGTGGACTCTCACTCCTCCTCACCACAGAGCTCCACTTTTGGTATGGGGAAAAGTGGAGGGCTACATTAGGAAAAGTTTACATACAGCTTAACTCAAATGTTTGATTTTGAGTTCAAAAAAATACGTATTGAAAAGTGATTCCAAAGAATTTTCAAAAGCGAAAATCAATTCAATTTTAATTTTCAAGTGAGGTGTTCCTTTTTTGAAAGGGATTGGATGGCCTTGTTTGACAAATAATTGTCGCAGTTCATAACTGATCGTGAGCGCAGTGGTGGGGACGTGAGTGATTGATGCTTCTTGGAATGGGGTTGGTTTCGCAGGATGGTCCATAATTATTGTCCTCCTGGTTCAGTGTTTCCAAAATTTATCAGAATTTCTAAAAGACAATCGATGTTTGGACAAAAAAATATAAATTACCAAAAAAATTCGAAATTTTTGAAAACAAAATTTTGAGAAAAAGTCAAAATTTCAAAATAAAATCAAAATTTTCAAAACAAAATTATACTATCCAAACAAGAATTGAAATAGTGTGACCGGGTGTGACCATCTGGTCTGTGGATTGGACCGCTTGGCGCGTGACGCATACGGTTTGGGGTTAGCAGTAGCGCAGTAGCAGAGTTAGGTTAATCCTGATTATGGATTAAAATTAATTAATCCTGAATTCCTAATCCCCCCCCCCAAATTATAATAAACGGTAAGACCGAGTAGATATGTGTTACTAATGAAGACATTGTTCAGAGGTCACCTGGCGAAGTCATATTAACACCAAGTGAACCTTGCTACCTTGTGTACCTACCCTGTAAATTTCTGTGAGATCCGCCAACATTTACTGCATGTGACCTCTGGCGACCTGGGTTGGAGGTCACCCGCCGAGGTCATATTACCACTTGGTGATCATTGTGACCTTGTGTACCTTCCCTGTATATTTCGTTGAGATCCGTCAACATTTACTACATGTGACCTCTGGTGACCTTAAAGGACACCTGAGAAGTTCATATTAGCACTCTTTGATTCTTGTTACATTGTGTACCTACCTTGTAAACTTCGTTGAAATCCGGTAACATATACTGAATGTGACCTCGGGTGACCTCAGAGGACGCCTAACAAGCATATTAACAGTCGGTGATTCCTGATACATTGTGTGCCATGTTTCATGTGGATTGTGGTATATCAAATTTTCATTGTTCTAATTTATGACATTCTATAAATGCTTGAAGTTTTCCGAACTTCCACCTCTATGAATCTGTCGACGCGACCGCTCAATATTATAGCGAACCTGAATGTCTGAGCATAAAATATAGTGGGATAATGTTTATTGCCCAGGGCTGACTGACTTTTGTACACGACTGTTAATATATATATACCTAATTAGTGTACTGCAAACACCGCCACCCGTCGGTGAAATGAGACATGCCAAAATTGTATTGTGGTTGTGAGATTCGACTTCTGAGACCAGTCAATTTTAGAATTTTGGGTTTCGTTGACAGGTTTGTTCGTTCAATTACTGGGCGAGGGATCGGGTACACAATTATAAACATCTGTTCAGTGTTCAGTAGACATTATATTGGTACAGATCGATTTATTCAAGTAAAATTTTTCGGTTTTACGCAATCACGTACGGATCGGTGTATCAACTTGTGCTTCGCTAAAACTCAACCATTGTAAAATGTGATAGAGCAATTCTATCATAATTCCAAAAAGGCGTAGAGAATATGTTGTATAATATTCAGTATATCTATGGTATGCTGAATATCTATCTGATCGAACCCACTGTGTTAAGGGTGCTTATGATCATTTTTCAAAGTTATGTGCCG
>JAQFYE010002584.1:0-17589 GCA_034694305.1 Protaphorura glebata
AGATGACATCTGGAAATAGTGGAGCTGTGGCTGGGATGAATTCAGGGACACATAGTGGGCAAGCCCAATTTAAGTCACTATGCTTACGAGCCAAAATGAACTGAAAATATTTAGTGACTAACACTAACTTGAACACAGAATATCGCATAATCATTTACTACATTCCCTGCATCCCAGGTTCAAGTTTTAAAAACACTGCGTAATATGGAATTTGTACAGTATTTGTATCGATTGAGCTAATGTTCATCAAATTGTACTGTTTAAAGACGCGAGGTATTCATTTTGTCAAGTAAAACTTAACATTGTATAGCGGAGCCTTAACCCGTAACTTTGTGTTTTCGTAATAAGAGAATAAGACAGTCAAGGAGCGTACCTGTAAAAATTGAAAATTCAGTGATTCCAATCAGAATTCTTGCCTTGTCACTATTTTTACGAGTCTCGAATCATAAAGTAGTGAATAGAAATACAGATCCGTGCGAAAGTTGAATTTTCAAATTGAATATTGAATCCCTAGGCAGAACCTGAGGATTTCAAACAAATTATAATGATATGCGAACTGCGAAACCTTCGGTAATTTTAATGAATTTTGTTTTGTTTCCAGAGAGGAGGAGGAGTTGAATTATTAGAGGGTGTAGATGACTACGGGTATGAAATTCCGATCGTCATTCCAATGAACGATGAAGAGCGGAATTTGGAATTCTCGAAAACAAATATAATGGACACAATCCGCCAATGCGACAAAATGCGGGATTTCTTTCGTTCTGATTTTATAACAGACAGTGTTCGTCTCAGAACTCTACCTGATTTGAACAAGTACAGGTAATAAATTGTCAAACGGCAATGAGCTGAGCTATTTGGCGTATTTGGAATTAATCAGCTGTGTTGAACAGCTTAGCTTAGAGTAACTATAGAATTTTTTTTACCATCTTTTAGATACACAAACTCAAATTTTGAGAAGTATAATGCAAATGATGTGATGAATATCAAAACCAAATGGAGTGACCTGAAACCAAAACATCGTAAGTCATTGAAAACGAAAATGACAAACAAAAGATTCCTTGAAAGCCACAATCATACATTACCTGCCCGAGGGATGGAACCCTCACCGCAGATAGTAGTCAGTGTGTGGTTTTCAATGTATTTGACGTATAAATATTTTTGTATTCCAGATGCTGCTACCATTCCTGCAGGCGTTGTAGTCCCGAAACCGAAGTCAAGTCGGGATAAAATTTTGGAATTAGAATCAGGAACACCTGTCAAACCGAAAACTCCACAGAAGTTGCCAAATAAATTCAGTCCTATTCGGACCAAGAATAATACGTTTGGAAATCCCGGAATTGACGATGCTATGACACAAACAGATTCACCTAACGCTAATGCTAGTAAAGTCAATTCAGTTTCGAAAGGTATACAAGTCCCTGCAAAAAGGAGGTCTGTCTCTCCGGTCCAATGTTCTTCAACATCTGGTACTACAAAACAGCCCAGAAAGGAAATCATGGCACCTCCGGTCACCCGACTTCGTACTTCCAAATCGAAAGGAGGTAAGCCTGGCGTTTTTTTCCTTGGTAATTGAAGTACCTACTTAATAAACTTAAATGTTCTTCTACTCCAGATGCTGCTATTATTCCTGCAACAACTGTAATGTTCCCGAAGCCGATGACAGGCCGAGATCGGATTTTGGAATTGGAATCAGCACAACCGGTCAAACCGGCAACTCCACACAAGTTACCAAATAAATTCCGTCCTATTCGGACTCGGACCAATGATTCTAGCCATAACGAACCAAACCCGAAAAATACTTCTAGAAAACAAATATTTAATGAAGAAATGTCAACGACAGATTCACCGAACGCAAATGCTCAGAAAATTTATTCAGTTTCGAAAGATGTTCATGTGCCCGCAAAAAGGAGGTCTAAATCTCCAGTCTACTTCTCTAGTTCTACTTCTTCAAAACATGCTAGGAAGGAAATCGTTGCACCTCCGGTTTCTCCTATTCGTACATCCGAATCCGAATCCGAGAATGAAGGTGAAATGAGCATTGGTCCAATGCAGATTTATTCAGACGAAGAAGTCAGTTATCACAGTTCATCTAATGAAGAATCGACGATCGCAAGCTTACGGGAAGAAAATAATCGCCGTTTGAGTTCAGACTCGGAGAGTAATAACAACTCAGGTTCTGAAGCGCCAAATACAGCAAGAGGAATTAAATTGGTTCCTGCTCGGGTCGAAAGGTGAACATATTTTAGAACACTTAATCATTGCATTGTATCTGCCAAAGAGTCTGGACAAATAAATAAAATAGATAAATCAAGAGATCTCGTAGTGACGAGTAAACAAGAAAAACAAACAGTGCTATTTCACATAAGACATATTGGAATTTAACGTTCTCGGGTGGATACCGCCATGTTTGCGACAGCCATTGATCCTATAGACATTGGGTTTTTTTAGTTTTTTTTTTGCGCACTTTTCTGTTTATTCCTCACTATGAGATCTCCTAACTGGATCAACTTGATTGATCTGTCTAGACTTCTTGGTATCTGCAATCAGTGGTTCTTGACCCAGCCGTCACTTTTTTCGCTGTGGTTGAGGGCGAGGGGCTTCGATTTATTGGGAAGGCAACGTGCAATGACAATGACGGTTTCCTTCACAGTTGTTTTCTAATACTAGGGGTACCTTTCCTCTAGGAAACATAACCAATGGAGAACTAAACCATTCTGTAAACATAATTACGATTAGGTAGTTAGGTTGGGCCATTGTCTATCAATAAGAGTTTTTATTACTTCCTAACATAACGCCACACTTGATATTCGCCGCTAATTGTCAAATTGTCACGCAACCTGATATTTCGTGGACAATGAACCGGGATTCAGTTTGTTCACTTTGCCCCACGGAAGTTACCAGTTACCCCTAGTAGTAGGGAGATGTTCAAGTCGAGAAACCCTCTTTAAATCAACGACCCGAACTACGAACAGTTCTTGTCTAGCCTTCGGTGAAAATGATCCTTCTATTTTTCTTTGACCGGAGATACAGTACTTTACATGTCCGTATCTCAAAGACTGCATGGATTGGGATGCGATGGGGATTTGGTATTGCCTGGGTCTGGACTTTGTTGAATTTCGGTTGGCGTTGGCGTCGGGTCTCCCTCAGATAAGACTCTTACGATTAGTTGAGCTCAGAGTTAGATCAGTTTCCTTCATTTCCTGCTTGTTTATGCATTCCGGTTTAACATTCTAAAATTTCTTTTCCACGACCTTCCAAGGATAATATTGTTTGTTTCCTTTAACATGGAAATCATTTCCTTCAAAATACTACTTCCTTTAATATTAGCTCATCCCTTGGGACGTTGGAGATATCGTCCGGTGTCTCCGGGATAAGACAATCAATTTCGTACCTCGGCATGTTGAATGGGACGGGATTATGACTCTAACAGAGAAATAAAGAAACAACAAAGCGACTACAAGAGAGATATAATCAAAATTGAACCCTTATCTGACAGCGAAGGGATACTAATGCCGATATACGACTTTCCTAAGGACTGACTCGATTTTTAATGAACTTTTTTTTTGATTTAACTAGCCGTGAACGACGGAATAAATGCATGACACAAAGGGAAATGCAAACTATTTTGAATTTCATTTGCAAGGAAAAAATATTCTACTGTTTGGGCGGGAATGAAATTTGGAAAACTATTGAAAAGCGTGGGGTAAGTGAATTTGATAGCTGAACTTAACGGTTAACATTCAGATGAATTTAACTCGAGTCTTATTTATTTTAGATAATCCCAGGACGGTCCTGGCACACTTTGAGGAACAATTTTCGACGCTCAATTCTCAGGAAGGGGAAGCTAGAAAGTTTTGTAGTAAGCGAAAAGGATTATAAAATCCTATGCAGAATCCGTGGCCTGGCTCCGTCAATGCAGTAACGTTGACTTGAATCGTATATTTTTCTACGGGACAGCACATTCATGGCATGGTTTAATTTAAATGCCTCATTTTATTTAGTAGAACCACAAATGTATTCGTTTCTATATTTCTCTTCTGACAGTCCGTATATCTGTGCCAACTGCCATAATGTTTGAAGTAGGGCTAGTTCCTGAGAATACTTCGGTCGGGAGATTAGATTTCCGCAGCTCTGCTGAGCAATAAAATTAATAATTTATACATTTATAACATAAATTATTTACAAAGATGAAGTAAGTATTAACATGATGTACTGAGTACTCCGATAAATTTATTATGCTGTTAGTTCATTTTGTGTACTGAATTGACATCGAATAAATTCGCAACACTATTCGCTTCCAACTCGGTTAAAAGATATTAGGTGCATTTATTGTGGGGATAGTGCAGATATGCATTCGTCAAAATGAGGTGAATTCTTAACCTGTATAGCAGGGTTCGATTTGGGGTCTTCTCCCTCGTAGAAATAGACGTTAAGCCACCGTATGACAGAAGGTATGATATCTTAATTTTGTTATTCCGCAAATCAGGGTATATAGATAATTAAACCCAAAGCATGATCTTCTAGTGCTTTTTAAAGATGTCAAGTCGTTTTAAATTTCATACGAATGCGTGACTTCGAATAAAATTCGCAATGTTTTTCGATAACCAAAATTATCAGAATGAAGACCAAATGCTGCGCAGATTCTGTTTTTAAACTGTATTAAACTGATAAAATGTCACACCATGGTGTATTTGATACCCCAAATATGAAACATAATATACCTTCTGGCTTCTGGTATTTTTACTCCAATCCGTCGAAGAAAAGTACGAGCTCAGCAAACTTAGGTCTGAGTTTAGGTTCATGTCTCCAGCATTCCAACATCTTTTCATATCTGGAAAGAGGTCAGAATTTTTTAAATTTATGTGGTTCCGTAATACAACAATGAAGATCGATTTTTTTAATTTACATTGCTTCAGTCGCATATTTTGGGCATGTTAATCGGAGACCTTTCTCCAATTCTTGTACAAATTCAATATGCCAAGAGAGTCCAGGGTAAGGAGTGTCTCCCATGGTGAAGATTTCCCACAGGGTTACTCCGTACGACCAAACGTCTGACTGGGATGAGAAATTCATGGATCGCAATGACTCAATAGACATCCAACGCCAGGGCAATGGCTCTTGACTTTCCTTCACATAATTCGTGTATTCGTACAGACGACGGGATAAACCAAAATCAGTTATTTTCACGGTTTTCTGTCCTGTTAACAAGACATTCCTTGTCGCTAAATCCGCGTGAATGACCTTTAAGAATATAACATCTCTTCAGTTCAAATTCGTGCTCTATCAGATGAGTAGGTCTGAACTGATATCAACGAGGTGACTCTTCTCTGGAGAAGGTACTCTAGAGGCCCCATCGACCTTGATAATTAAGCCAAGATCTATGAGGACCAAGTATCGTGTGAACAACCAGCCGTAGAAGGAATTCGGAAGCGGGCCCACCAGGAATTGAACCTAGGACCTGGTGGATCAATTCCCGCCACTCATTACGCTGTCTAACTGCCTCAAATTGTACTCAGACAATATTTAGCTGACCTTTTTACTGGCTAGCCAATCCATTCCACTTGCAATCTGACTGGCCCACATTATTAGTTGTGGAACAGGAATATGATCAACTATCTCATTCGTATTTGCGTACCAGTTTCCTCTGAAAATATTAAAGGTTATATTTTTCGGAGGTTTTGCCATGTTTGTGCCATTAGGGTCACTTACTGAACGTTTGAATAATGTACAGGTGATTCTTGGGATGTTTCACCACCGATGTTGGAAAAACTTCGCAAATGCTTATCTAAACTTCCTAGAGAACAGAATTCCGCCGCAATGTAAACTACACCTAAACAAGAATACCAGAACAAATTAATTTTGTTCGACTCATCAAGGAAGTAAGGAAGTTATTAAGTTTTAGCACTGACCATCTCTTAGCTCAGCAGTGTAGGCACCAAGTAAACTGATCACGTGGTCATGTTTTCCAATATAAATCATAATTTTGAGTTCGGACATTAAATTCCTCAAGTGATTCACACAATCTGCGGATTTCACTGTTTTGAAAGCAACGTCCTCGTCTCTTCCATCAATTCTTCCTTTGTATACCATTCCAAATTCACCTTTCCCAAGAATCCTATTCTTTTCTGTTTTTGGTAGGAAAAAACCATATTAATCGAAAAGCTCTTAAAAACGATACCCGAATTTTCTAATGAATAACGCCGCGGCTTCACACAGAATCGAACCAGTATAATCAGCAATCTGGCTGTGAATAGACACGTGGTTGCGTCTTGCTGAGAGAGACCATTCTGCGGACTGAACTCTTTATTCCTCAATTTAATTTCCGAGCTCATAGCTGTGAATTTAGTTACTGTCAATCTCAAGTATTAATAGATTTTTTGTGCCGGACCTTCATCTCAGGGGAAGCATTTTTTAAAGAGAGTAGATTTAGAAGTACGCGTATCGACTCTGGTATGGATCTCTTTATAATGCATGGCAGCATTGATTTCTATTGACTGATTTACCGATCATGAGTTTGTTCTTAGGAATCTCATAGTCTCGATTGTACGGTAAAAGTAGTGCAAGTTCCTGGAAGCCATCCTCGGCAGAATCCTGTGCTATTCCATTCTCGAACTCTTCGATTTCACGCTGCGTCAATCGTCCAATCTGAACCTGTCGATTATAATTAATAAGCCCATTAATCTTCATGGTAGTTCATTTACCGCATTTGCTTTACCAGAACCCAGGAGTTCTATTGAAGGCTTTCTCAGAGTCAGTACTTTCTCCACTTTCTCCATAGTGGTGCATGGACAAAGTAAAGAAAATACACGGGTTGTAATGGAGACCTTGCAATAGCGACAGTGTTTTGAGCAAATGTAGTAAACAGCAAACCACTGCAGTTAAAAGAAAGTGATCTATATACATATTTTGCAGAGAATTTCATCTACGATTTTATGTTTGTTTTTGTTATTTTAAATATCTTATGTTTCCAGTATTCCATTATTTCTATTGAATTGAAAATGGGAAATATAAAGCAACGGAATCGATGATTAACCCAATCGTGCACGCATTGTTTTGAATGAGCCCGTACGCGTCAGTCTTTTGTTTAAATCCTACATCTTGCGATAGAAACGACTACTGCATAACGATTTGTCACAAACCTTTGCTTTTCGCAGACGAAAAACCAGGAAAGCAATGACAGGAAGAAAAATGAGAAGAAGAACTCCGACCACGATACCAGCAATTAGTCCAGTGCTGTTAGCACTTCTTTGGACTCCAGGTGGGTATGGCGTATTTACAGGTATCTCGTCGTCAGTAACATTTTCTGGATTAATTCAAGAAATATGGATTTATGTGCCTTACACCCAAATCTGAATAGAATCGCTAACAATAAGTATTGAAAGTACCATAAATCTTCTCGACGTTCGAATAAATGTCATCATTGTTCACCCTCCTCCACCATCCGAAATGTCCCTCAGCCCCGAACCTTCCACCCGGTTGATTTGGGTCATGCACTTTATAATTACTTTTCCAAGGTTCATCAAATGCTTCAAATAAAAATGATCTGACTTGATTCCTATTACTCAATTGAGCAATTTTTCCCCAGTAAGTTTTTAACTTTTTGATATTATTCTCCTGGTGAACATTATATCCTCTTCCTTTGCTGGGCCACCCAGTTTCCCCTAGAATGATTTCAACATTCGGATTTTCAGTCCTGAACACAGCACTGTACTCTTGAAACATATTAAAAATCAATTGAGCTCCTTTCTTAGGCCCAAGAGTCGCCGCTTGAACATTTGGAAGTTGACTGCACATGATGAAATCAACTTCACGAACTATCCGAAGTAGAATGCCGCGATTTGGCCCTCCATTCACGTCTGCACAATTTTGAATTCTTGGTCCAATTTTAAGTCCCATGATCGCTGCTTGTGCTGTGTGATGTTTCATAATTTCCAATAATTTTTCTCCTTTGTTTGTATCAATCGGTTGGTTCATAAAAACTAATCCCCAAACTGTTCCTGGGAAAACTTGGTTAGCCCATGCTGCTGCAGTGAAGGCATTTTCAATTTCTCTTTGTTCAACTTTTGCGTCAGAATTCTGGTGGATACCTTGGGCAACCGTGATGGTCAGATTTCTAGTTTCACGGTTCAGTTCCGCAGCAGCTTTTGCGACCAGACAATTTGAGTCGATTTCGTCCCACTTAGCGTCAACGTTGTAATCTGAAACGAAACGATAAATTAGAAAACGTTATTTTAAGAATATGGTAGGGTGGGCTATTACGCCCCATCTTCGAGCGAGTGTGCTAATTAGCCCCACCCCTTAACGACATATGACTCCCAAAGCACGGCCACAAATGGGAGTGGGGCTAATTGGCACACGTTTCCAAAGCGGGGCGTATTAGCCCACTAATTGTTATAGAAGTCGAAAGAATGCGTGACGCATCCGATTTGACCGAGTATTTCTGCCGGAAGAGATGTCGAACATATGGGGTAGGATCTTCAGAAAAGGTTGTTTAGAGGTCAATGGGTACAACATATCAAAAATGTAGCCAAATTTAACGGCCTACTTTTTTCTGTAAGGACTGTGAGGTTTCATTTTCAGCCGAATCCAATGGAAGCGTAAAAATTATGACAAACGTTTATAAGAGTTTTAAAAAAATATAAAAATTCAATAATGTGTATCTTACCAGCAACCCCCATACTGTAAGTAGTGATACTTTGAAATTTTGTTGATATATTTCTGAGCATAATTTTGATCTCTTCTAGCCCATAAGAATTATAGTAAGGAAGTGAAATTGAGGTCTCATTCACTTCCCAATTTTTGACGTATGGGGAAAATGCTACTCCCACAAAAGTCTTCCCAAAATCCACGTCTTTGACGGAAGTTTCATTTTGCGCTGTGGACCACTAGATTCAACGATTCATAAAAGAATTACATACATTTTGTACTTGTGATACGATTCTGTTTTTTTTTCAAAATTCTTACAGCTAAACATTGGGCTACTATTATTAGAATGCCGACAATGTCCATTCTCAGCATTTCGATCGCACTGTTTACTTTACCAACGATCTAATACCGTTCAATGAAAGTTTTAAGCAAAGTGCGTATTTATGCTTCCGTTAAAATTTTTTAAGAAATATTCAGAGATAATTGTACATTTGATAACACTAAATTAGGAACAAAAATTGTGTGGGAAACTCCTTTATTCTTCCTAACCGTTCGTTTCTGTCATTTGTGGTTTTCATTTCATTTTACAGGAAGGCGGTTAGGGAACTGCGCGGTTGGACTTCCGGTATGAATACATTCCTTATTCCTAGCAATTCTGTTATTTCTTCAAGGAAACATCTGAAATGAGGTCAATGATTCTACAGGATGTGTGATGTATCGAATAACCTTTCAATTCTTTCAGACACGAAAATATTTGTCTTTACGGATCGCTCTGGTGGCAGCTGATATAAAATCTTAATGGAAACTACATTACTTTTAGACATAAAGCTGGCCCAAAGCGCAATCCGTAGGTACCAGCCTTGACCCTTACTATTTCAGCTCAGGCTTGTATTCAAGTCTGAGTATTTAGTCAGTCATTTACAGTACATCATTTTCTCGTTACTAGTGAGTAAACACGGATGTCAAGAGGAACTAAAATTAACACTCACGAATTCCAACACTTTAATACAGAGCTCATAAATAAATCCTTAGTTACATTTTTGTCTGCGCCAGGGAGCAAGTGTCCCTCTTAAAATAATAATCACGTATTCCTTCCAAAGTTCCAACCTCTAAGTTAAATTGGTTGACAGTTGAATAGTGAGTAATACAAAAAAAAATTGGACGAGAGTGCAAACTTCTATCCGTTGTTCAAATGTTGTGATGCCTTGCTGAACAACTTCTGTGACGGTTGTATCCCCAAAGTCGCACTGTTTCTGCCATAATATATAGAAATTCGCATGTGTTCCGCCTAGATAGGAAGGGCGTAGTAGCTCATGTACATTGTACAGGGTGGCCCGTAAGTAAGTGCACGACTTTGAACGGGTGCTGCCGGTCAACCCGTTGTCGGATTTGCACGGGGTTTGCGTCCCTGGATAGCCCCTGCGATTTAAAAATAGATATGTATCTCACCTTGACATGACCTGCCACCAACTAACGGCTAGCTCACCAGTTAGCTTCAAAAACGGATTTTGCTGGGTTGGCATGAGAGAATTTCGACATGTGTAATCGGGAAATTCGTTCCAACACCGGAATAATTTTTTTGTCGAAATTTTTGACCGAATTTTGTCCTCTACAACGTCTTGAATATTTTTCAAAAAAGGTTTTATAAAGTTTTTAATTTATTTAAAAAAATTATTTTAAATATTTTAAAAACTTCATTTTTTTTTCGGAAAAAATTATTTATAGAAAATTTAAAAAAAATTGAAATTAGAATTTTTTTTAAATTTTTAAAATCATTCAAAATGTTGTAGAGAATGAAATTCAGACGAAACTTTTGCCCAAAAAATTATTCCGGGGTTGGAACGACGTTCCGGATACACGTCAAAATTCTCTCATGCCAGCCCAGCAAAATCCGTTTTTTAAGCTAATTGGTCAGCTTGCCGTTAGTTAGTGGTAGGTCATGTCAAGGTGAGTAACCTATCGATTTTTAAATCGCAGGGGCTATCGAGGAAATCAAACCCTATGCGAATCCGACAACGCGTTGCCCGGCAGCACCCATTCAAAGTCGTGCACTTACTTACGGGCCACCCTGTACATGTGTATTTCTAGAAGCCAAACAAGTAGACTTTTCTGGTTTGGACCTTCACAAAAGTTGTTCAGGAAGTGAAGGGCTGCAATCGAAAGTGCTGCCAAATCGAGCAGTGGGCCTCCTCCTGCGCTCTTCGTCCAGTGTCCTTTTTCATTTTCCATATCTCAAGAATCTCATGTTGAGTTGAGAAGTCCCTATCAGATGGATTACAATTTCTTAAAAAAAAATCAGAATAATTTTTTCTCTCGTTCACTTTTTCTTACGGCGGGTTGGCTTTCCACGTTGCATAGACTTCTTGTTAGCAAGAACACGGGGTGAGGGCTATAGATACTAATTTCTACAGTGTGTAATTAATTTTGTATGGCGGAAATCTATGTTTCATAGATTTTTTGTTATACGGTACAGTGATTCCTTCATTAACGAGCGGATACGTATTCACATTATTAAACAATACGAGGTGATATTAATGGACCAATGAGTTGAAATCAAGTTCGAATTTCTTCCTTTTACATTTTGCCCGGTTTTAACACGAGTTACCTGCAACACCAATAATTAATACACATCTAGCCTGGAGCATCGACTACCACTACAATAGGTTAATCGCAACAATCAAACCACAAGCCAAATCATATGATTGATCCAAACTGTGTACACTCAAAAATAACTCAAATGAGGTGGATAATCTTTTGTACTTGTGTGCTTGAACGTACTATAACTAAACTGATCGACAGTCGACGCATGCAGGACGTCAAATCATTACAATAACTATTGATTGATGTATTTTTTATATTAAGCCTCTATTGTAATTGCTGTAGCACCTTCGGCAACACATGTCAGGGTTAATTAAAGTTGGAAATATGTAAATCCAGTGGCAAATCCTTACAGCAAATATTTGTGAGTCGGGTCAATACTTCAACAGTTCAGACTTTAGAGACTGACAAGGAACATTAGATCCGATATTTCATTCAGCCATAGTCGGTCTACGAACAAGAAGACCACAGCCAGTTAGTGCGTAGGATTGACTTCGGTCGGGACGGCATAACTGTGCATTAAGCAACGGTTCAGTTGGAAGATTTTTCACATTTCTTTACACTCCATGTGCAATAATACTTATAAAATTCTTTGCAGTGCATTCAAGCATACATTTCTAGCTCCATGCATGGTGCTGCGTCACATAAGTTCAGCGAATTCGATATCTGTTAATCATTTTCAGTGTATCAGTATCAGGAATGTGAGACAATCAAAGACCATGCAAATATAAGAGAAAATGCAAGCAACGACGATTATGTAGTGAAATAATCTTGGTGGAAAATCTTAACTCGATATTTCTTGAGACCTTGACCAGGATATGTACTTGGAAATCCGGAATTTTTAACTGATAAACAAATTAGTTCCTTTTAACAGGAGTGTCTTCATTATTGCGTTGTATGGACTGGATATAATACTGAATGATGAGGTTGCGGATTGTAACCAGTTTTATAATTAATGGTATATTTTTCGCCAACTTAATTACCGAGTCCCACCCGGAGTCAAAATCAGGCTATAGTGAAAATGCTGAGATTAATTTTTTTAGACTTGGTCTAAAATCTGGAGATGTTAATAAGAAATTGGGATTATCTGCACCTGATGTGCAAAAAATTGAACGAACGATTGTCGTCCCAGTGAACGATAGAGTGATAACTTTCACAAATCTGTTCATAATTTTGAAAGTTTTGAAATATTGGTTCCTGAGATATTTGTGTTTGTTTTGTGGTAAGTCAGTATGAAATTGAGGTGTTGTAAGTTCACAAGGAAAGCACTTTTAATGTAAAATTCATAAAGCTGGCTTTGGAATTAATAACAGATTCCTATGACCTCACAGGGAACATTTGTCCATGTATCATCTCTAGCGGCCAAACGGTTTGACTCTTTGGGGTAGACCATTCACAAAAGTTGTTACGGAGGTCTAGGCCTACCATGAATGCATCTAAATCCAACCGCCTACTTTTTGGCGTGTGGACAGTGCCGTAGTTTCAAGCATGGTTGAACATTGCACTGTTATCAGTGAATTAGAATTCTGAACGACAGATCAGTCTTTTTACTGGCACAGGTGTACATTTAATTTAAACGAACGAGTTAATTTTTATACACTCTGGCTATCTACATTGAACAGTGGATGTGTGCATAACAAAGTGTACAATTTGATATTCTCTTGAATCTCTTGTGCTGGGATTATGTATACACAAAATCAACCAATGTAAATAGTTACCGTATTTCCTCTACTAGAACCCCGGGGTTCTAAAAAAAATCCGTCTCCAGGTCAGTTGCTTTCTCCACTTTCTCCATTAGGGTGCATGGTGAAAGCAGGGGAAAGTACGCGGGTTGTTATGTAGACCGGGTCCTATCAGAGGAAATACGGTAATTCGCATTTAATCTTTTGATGTATTTCCCAGGCAATTCTGGGTCAGACACGCCGGTCAATACCACAGTGACACTCGCAACGACGCCAAGATACTTCGTCGGAACCCAGAAGGTATTTCAAAATAATTATACGGATTGGATGTGAAATTACAGTTGAAGTTTCAATTACAACGTACCTCACCAGATAATTAATGGTATTGAAGAAAGCGCGACCCCGATAATAAAAATTGTCCATGGATTTAAAATAACTAAGACCATAATAATAACTATGTGATTGTGATTTAGGTCAACTGGATGGAAGCTCAATTGTTTTGCAAACAAACGGGCTATGAACTTACTACTGTAGAATCGCAACAAGAGATGGATCTTCTTTTGGGCTTCATTTCTACTTCGGGTAAGACTGAAAAGTAGACTTT
Source organism: Protaphorura glebata (assembly GCA_034694305.1). Taxonomy (NCBI): domain Eukaryota; kingdom Metazoa; phylum Arthropoda; class Collembola; order Poduromorpha; family Onychiuridae; genus Protaphorura; species Protaphorura glebata. Next base: position 13,531 of record JAQFYE010002584.1, read on the forward strand.
TCATTTGATTTTTCTTAATTTTCTTTATGTAAGAGCAATTCTGAAGCTTTCTGATACAGTTAAGCTAAAACCACAAGTAGGTAGAATGTCGTCTTAATTCAAAAACACGACTAGTACCAACGGGGAATTTCAGACGAAGCTGTGTTCCTGTATCTGTTAACGTTTCAGCCAACATATCTGCACTAATAAGAACTGAAAACTGAACCCATGACAATTACGTGGTCAAGCTATCATCCCGTGTATAAAACTAGGTATGCGCACAAATGTAGCGTCTAATGCCTACATTTGTAATATTGCCAGGGATTCCGTACGGAGGGATTTTCTGGACTTCGGGAAATGACATCTTCCGGGAAGGTTCCTTCACTTGGCTCTCTACTGGGAAACCAATCACAACATTCCTTCCAGCAGGAAATGCTGGCGGACAACCTGACAATGCCGGAGGAGAAGATTGCGTTGTACTTTGGGAAGGTGGGGCTATAGGAGTAGCAGAATATATCATGAATGATTTAGACTGTGAGGCAGAAGTGTATTTTATTTGTAAACAAGATTAAGGTTAAGTTAATTCGTAACTGTAAGCATGTTGTACCTCCCCGGTTATGCCTGATCACTCAAGTTTGTGAAGTGAACACTGAATTAGATTAACCATCCTTGTAATGATATATACGTTGAAAAGTTGTGTCCCCTCATTTACTGATCCAAGAGACCGTCCAAGAAAGAGTCGTTAATATGGTTCCAATTTCTATGTAAAACTCTGTCTATTTAAAAAGCAATAAACTGTGTCCAGAATGTAACACAAACACAACATTGAAAGCTGATCAAAGCGCGGCGGTTTTTGTCACTGCAATCTGCAATATCAGTATTCCATTTCGTAGTATGTCGACGTGTTGACGTGTACCTCGCTCCGGTTCATAATAAATATGAGAAATCATGGATATTTTATGATTTACACAATTTGGTCTGACAGATCATTCTAGAATTGACATAATAACAGAAACCAGAATTTAAAAATTAACCAAAATGGTCTAGCTCAGTCCACCCTCCCTTTTTCCCTCTCTTCGTCTCTTCCCTCCTGCTCATAAACTTTTCTCTTTTCTAACTCTTCTCCCTTCCCTTTGTCTCTCCTTTCTATCTACTCTGTCTTTCAACTATTTTTCTAATCTCTCTCTTCTTACATCTTTCCCGCTCTTGTTTCTCTCGTTCTCTTTATATTTATCTTTTGTATCTTCCTGTGTCCATCTTCTCTGTATTTGTCTCTCGCTCTTTCACTTTCTCTGCGCTCTCCTATCAGTGCGATTCACATTTCTACTTAGCGCTTGCGCAGTTTATTGATTATATATAAAATCTAAGAAAATCTTCTACAGTCTGAAACATAGAGATAGGAATTGTAGCTAGTTTTTTTGTACCTATCTAGAGAGGATCTATCGACTTTTTTGACTTGTTGATTTTGAAAGTTGGAGTATTTGTCAACATTGTATTTACGTCGATGTCATGCCAAAATGACAGTGATGCAAGTTTTAATCATTAGAATCAGGCTCCTATTTATATATTTTTAGAATTTCTACTGGTTACGGGAGAAAATAAATAAGAATTGGCGTCGGGGTCAATAAAACTTTCGCCAAATATTTGAATCATATTTTAATTTTCGCGGGATTTTCCTCCACCCTTTCCAAACAGGGGTTACCTGGAGTTACATGAATAGGACCTCTGTAGATTAGAGAATCATGGGCAGTCCCGTCGCTCCCACCTCCGAAAAAAACATAGAAACAATCTGAAATTTCTAACTCTATGGTCTGAAATGTGTCTTGGTCAGCCAAATTTTCCCAGATTGACGTCATAATTTGTTGAATTAAACGAGGGTTGTTAAGCCGAAGCTGAAATTACCCGTAATTCGGGCCTATAAAAGTGAGGAAAGGGCTGAAGCCTATCTAGGGCACACTCCTAGCCATGATAGCATTCGTAGTAAATTTTAATTCCGCTTGTTATTCAGTTTCAATTTGTGCCTACCATCATTTAATTCGAAATAGTTGGTCAAAAGTTATATCTAAATTTATTTGGCTACATCATTCGGGCACACCCTGTCTATTGTATCGAAGGACGAACTTTTTTAAAGTACGAAGAGTTTAATTGAAATCAATATCGGGTAGGTCAAATGAAATAGGAAATGTTTCGCCTTGTACTGTACTTGCACTGATATCAAAAAGTGTCGACTCGTTTAACCCGTTTAATCGTTTTGAGGAATGTGGTTCTGATTCACCCTGTACAGCAAAGATATTTCACTGACACGTTTATTCCCGGGTAAATTCAATTTGATTTTAGACGACAAAAACGCTTTCAGGAAGACCGAATCTTGTGTTAGATAGAACAAATTATTTTTTTATTTCTTTATAATAATATTCATTTTCTAGCAGCAATCACATTTCCATCTGAGTAAGTCGATTACAAGAAACCCGCGAGTATAAGATTTAAACTGAGGACCATCTTAATTTTTATTTTTTCGAAGTTCAGATTACATTTTACAAAAAAACGAGTTTTGGTCCTCCCACGTGTGGTGCAATTCAACAAATTTCTAAGTCTATTGTTTTTATTTATTTCTGGATTATTTTAGTAGATTTTGTCGTTTTCAGCTGAAAAAAAATGTAGCAACTGAAGCCAGCTAGCGAAGACTTTTTCAAAAAAACAACATTTGACATTGAAAGTGTTGTCATCAAATCTTAGTTGAAATTGTAAGTTTCTGAATTTTGAGCGTGTGAGTTCGTTTCCATGTTTATATGTCACAAGGAATAAATTAAATCCGGAAGGTTTAGTAAAGTTTAAAGCACAATCTCATACTTTTGAACTGAGTATAATTACCAAAGTAATTTTTCAACCGGTATGTTGACTGGTGAGAATAGAGCCTACAGAAGCGTAATGTCACCAGTTTTGAAATAGTAAACCATACTTGGTGTGTTATTTCAATCACTGGTATAATGAGCTTACTGCTTACATAGTAAGAAACCCTTGTGAAATGTCAAGTTATGTTGGCAAGACTAACATTATCGTATCATAAACTTTTGAATTCCAGAAAAGCGGAGATGGATCATGAGATGGAGAAACTTAAGCAGAAATTGTTAGCAATGAGAGCTGGAATTCCAAATGACCCAATGATGTTGGTCCAGTACACGGACAAATCCTTTCTGCTCTTCCAACACGAGGGAGATCTTGAGGAAATGTATGCAGAGAGAACTGTGCCTTTCAACCTGCTACAATCTACATCCACTGGTCTCCGATCATCTGTCCCTGTCCAGCTCAAGCTATCCAATCGTGTTGACATTTCTACTTTGACTAAAAATACTGACAAGGTCCTGGATGGAAAATATTTCTTGTGTCGAACAATTGCTCCGCCCTTCAAAATGACTTCCATCATGACAATCGCTGAAGACCCAAAAGGTCAACAAGGAATTTGAATTGCTCTCTACAATTATTCTTCAGGTATGTTCCAGTTCATCTTAATCTTGAGAGAGGTACTTTATATTCTAATATGCATTTAAACTTTTGGCTCGAAATAAACTTAGCTAGGCATGAGTACTAGTATTGAGTACTTTGTTTATTATTTCCCACATTTCATCGGATTGTTAGAAACATTATTTTCGAAGAATTCTTAAGGAGCTCATGATTTTCTAAGAAGGTGACAGAACGCGAGAGGATTATCGAATGTTCTGATGAAAAGGCACCTCTTTTATGTGGATACCTAATTGTATATCACTTTTGCTCAGGGAAGCGTGATGACTACGATTCTGTTCTGGAGGACCTCCCTGTGAGTCAAATCTTAGCTGTCAAGAATCCTTGGTACAAATCTACACAAGATGGTGGGTTTTCTCTTCGATGTGACAATCCCGAAGATGTCGTCTTCATTTCTGAATTATTATCCCAAGAATTATTCCCAGGGATCATATGGGGCCATCGTCCGTAACCCCCAAGAATGAAAATCGAATAGGCCATTTTTATGTTGCAGTTAAGTAGATATTCATAAATTGTGTAACCATGGTAACCGTGTGAACATGCGCGGAATGACCCGAATAT